>SJYC01022989.1:0-29728 GCA_006408675.1 Madoqua kirkii | reverse complement strand
ATTCTTGTTAACAGCTAAGAGTCCCTTGGACTGCAAAGAGATCAAACTGGTCCATCCTAAAAGAAATCAGTCCTGAATATTCATTGGAAGGACTGATGCTGAAGCTGAAACTCCAATACTTTGGCCACCTGATGCGAAGAACTGACTTATTGGAAAAGACCCTGATGCTGACAAAGATTGAGGGCAGGAGGAGAAGGGGATGACAGAGGATGAGATGGTTGGATGGCATCACTGACTCGGTGGACATGAGTTTGAGTAAACTCCAGGAGTTGGTGATGGACAGGGAGGTCTGGCATGTTGCAGTCCATGGGGGTCACAAATAGTCAGTCACGACTGAGTGACTGAACTGAACCGAATATTCCATTGTACATATGCTTGTTTGCTTAAATCCTTTGTAAAAAAGTTTCATAGACATTCTCCAGCATTTTGGAAGTTGAACATGTATGTCTGATGCAGTGAGGTGGGAGGCTGGTCTCAGGAGCCCTGGACTAGGTGAGCACAGGCCTGGACCTAAGACAGCTGGGCCCACACTTGGTAGACACTTTTAAAAAATGCAGTCAAACAGGGTTCCATCCCTGGAGCATTCTGGTTGGCATTTTTGCAGCAAAGAGCTGGAGCTCTGCAGCCAGTCAGTCCCTGTTTGAGGGTCTCCTCTGCCGCCAGTAGGGTCTTGACCTTATGCAAATTACTTGACCTCTCTGAGCTTTACTTCTCTAACTGATCAATGGGAAAAATACCACCTACTCCTCAAACTGGTGCAGATGGAACATACAAGCCTGCGCAAGGTACCCGGCTGGCCCCCTGCTCTGGCCAAGGCTCCCATCTGAGCCCCACTAACCTTCCATGTGTTCCTTCCAGAAATCAGTCCTGAATATTCATTGGAAGGACTGATGCTGAAGCTGAAACTCCAATACTTTGGCCACCTGATGTGAAGAACTGACTTATTGGAAAAGACCCTGATGCTGACAAAGATTGAGGGCAGGAGGAGAAGGGGATGACAGAGGATGAGATGGTTGGATGGCATCACTGACTTGGTGGACATGAGTTTGAGTAAACTCCAGGAGTTGGTGATGGACAGGGAGGTCTGGCATGTTGCAGTCCATGGGGGTCACAAATAGTCAGTCACGACTGAGTGACTGAACTGAACCGAATATTCCATTGTACATATGCTTGTTTGCTTAAATCCTTTGTAAAAAAGTTTCATAGACATTCTCCAGCATTTTGGAAGTTGAACATGTATGTCTGATGCAGTGAGGTGGGAGGCTGGTCTCAGGAGCCCTGGACTAGGTGAGCACAGGCCTGGACCTAAGACAGCTGGGCCCACACTTGGTAGACACTTTAAAAAAATGCAGTCAAACAGGGTTCCATCCCTGGAGCATTCTGGTTGGCATTTTTGCAGCAAAGAGCTGGAGCTCTGCAGCCAGTCAGTCCCTGTTTGAGGGTCTCCTCTGCCGCCAGTAGGGTCTTGACCTTATGCAAATTACTTGACCTCTCTGAGCTTTACTTCTCTAACTGATCAATGGGAAAAATACCACCTACTCCTCAAACTGGTGCAGATGGAACATACAAGCCTGCGCGAGGTACCCGGCTGGCCCCCTGCTCTGGCCAAGGCTCCCATCTGAGCCCCACTAACCTTCCATGTGTTCCTTCCCTCACTCCTTTGCAGGGTGTGCGATCAGCTGTCAGTCAAAAATCGCTGAATGGAACCGACTTTGAGAGCCAGGCTTCCTTTCTCTCTTGCTCACCACTTTGAAAAGTTTCGCTTCACTGCTCTTAAAAACGAAGACATGTATAAATAAGCTGGCTGTGTCATTCTCCCCGGGTCACTGTTGTACCCCCAGCTGTTGTTCATCCGTTCCCAGAGGCTCACAGGACAGGGCCAATCCCTGGGGGGCTGAAGGAGGGGATGAAGGTGTGTGTGGGTGGTTGTCTGGAACCTTCCCCTGTACAGCCAGGTGGGCTCCATCAGCCCATCTTGGAGGCTGGATGGTTGAATTCCTTGGTCCAGGCTCTTGGCAGGTAAACCCTGCCATCTCAGCCCTCCATGCCAGCGTCAGCCCAGCACTGCAGGGACAGCAGGGCCTCACAAAGGAGGCCTGAGGGCCAGGAGGGCAGGAGAGATCTGGGCTGTGCCGGGAGCTGAACCGCCTGGCCGTTCACTCTGGTTTTTCGTAGGAGCTGCTGGGGAATGGCTTCTATAGAGGTGAGTCCACAACCTGGGAAGCATGTTCTCAGAGCTCTGAGCTTGAAGCTTCTGCCTCCAAATGTCCCTTCCAGCCAGAGACCTGGCACAGGGCCATGCCTTTGATCGCTCTGGGACTCAGCTGGTTGGTTTGCAGACGGTTGCAGCCTCTGTGCCTGGGTCTCAACACCATCTGTGGTCTGTGGCTGACGGGAAAGGGGAGCAGGGTGGCAGGGTCACGGGGTAGGAGGGGCCTGGTGGGCAGTGTCCTCACCAGCATGGACAGCCTAGTCACTCTCCCTCCCCCGAATGTCATCCACACAAATCAGTGCACAGGCCCTGCTTACTCCACTTCCGATTGACCTGCGGTTACCCCCACTGTGATTCGCTGGGGTCACGACTTAGCCTGGAAAATGCCGCATCGCTGCAGCTCTCCCATGATCCTTTGGGACCACATCTGTCCAGTGACCGGCCCTTATTAACCTACGGTCGCGGCCAGGATGGAATGGGACGGTGGCTTTGGGAAACAAGGGAAAAGTGACAGTTCGTCCTTCCCACTCCCGATCATTGCTCCAGGGTCCAACTGGGCTACTCTCTCCGCTAGGTGAGAGCCCTCCGGAGGTCAGGCTGCTGGGCTGCCACCAAGCCCTTCACTTCTCCGAGGGGCTCTTGGGAGTTACAGCCTGCCACCCACCGCCACAGGCCTTCCTCCTGCCCCTCTTATGCTCTACTGCCCAAACCATCCACCTACAGCCCGAACGGGGCTGTGTCGCAGAAATGTGAGCTGCTCAGTCATGTCCAGCTCTTTGCAACCCCACAGACTGCAGCCCACCAGGCTCCTCTGTCTGTGGGATTTCCCAGGCAAGAATACTGGAATGGGCTGCCATTCCCCTCTCCAGGGGATCTTCCGGACCCATGAACTGAACCTAGCTCTCCTGCATTGTAGGCAGATTCTTTGCCATCTGAGCCACCCTTGCTGTGTCACAGACCTGCCTTAAAAACCTTGCTTGGCTCTGTCCACGGACTGGAGCTCCCAGATGGGTTTTTGCTTGGCCTATATTGAGTTTTTTATTGCCATTCCCCCTCTCCAGGGGATCTTCCGGACCCATGAACTGAATCTAGCTCTCCTGCATTGTAGGCAGATTCTTTGCCATCTGAGCCACCAGGGAAGCCCCTTGCTGGGTCACAGACCTGCCTTAAAAACCTTGCTTGGCTCTGTCCATGGACTGGAGCTCCCAGATGGGTTTTTGCTTGGCCTATATTGAGTTTTTTGAAAACTTGGAAGTTTTGCATGAAAAGCTAGCTTTTCCAACTTTTCTTGAGACACCGAGTCGTATTCCTGCATAAGCACAGTTAGGTGGCTCTGAGCACACTGCCTCCCTCGGCAGATATTCCTTGGGGCACAGTCTCCACCACTCTCTTGTCTCACAGCCAGCATCCAGCATCCTTCCTTATTACATCACCTGCCTGGTACCTGCATGCTCCTGGGTTGCCTGTCTAGTCTCCAGGCAAAGGCTTCCAGTGTGGGCTAGGGGTGGGGGGCACTAGATGGCATGACTTCTGTCTGCCTCCTGCTCACCCTTCCATTTCCTCCCTCCCCTGAGCCCTACCCCCAAGCACACTGGCCGCCCCAATCTCTCTGCTCACCAAACAAGCCAGGTACCAACAGAACAGGACTGGGAAGCCTGGCGTGTTGCAGTCCATGGGGTTGCGAAGAGTCTGAGCAACTGAACAACAAAACAACAACCAACATAACTCTGCCCCCCTGTAGTTTTCACTATTTCACTATATTCTTTATCTTCATTTGGCAGATATATACTGAGCATCTGTTACGTATGGAGGATCTGGGCAAGGTACCAGGGATAGAGAGATAATAAGACCCAGTGTATCAGTCTCAATTCTCCAGCAAAAATTGGGAGAGAACTAATAAGACAGATAGATAGATAGATGAATGGACAGATAGGAACTTAGTATAGGAACTGGCTCATGCAATTATTATTATTATTTTTTTTTAATTCACTCAGTCATGTCCGCTTCTTTGTGACCCCATGGTCTATACAGCCCATGGAATTCCTCAGGCCAGAATACTGGAGTCAGTAGCCTTTCCCTTCTCCAGAGGATCTTCCCAACCCCGGAATCAAACCCAGGTCTCCCATATTGCAGGCAGATTCTTTACCAGCTAAGCCACAAGGGAAGTCTAAGAATACTGGAGTGGATAGCCTATCCTTTCTCCAGCAGATCTTCCTGACCCAGGAATCACACTGGGGTCTCCTGCATGCAATTATGAGTTCAAGAAATTCCAGATTGGTAGTCAGCAAACTGGAGACCCAGAAGAGTCAATGGCACAAGTTCAAGTCCAAGTTCGAAGGCAGAAGACCGACAACCCAGCTTCAAGACAGTCAGGCAGAGAGAGGGAATTCTTTCTTACTCAATTCTTTTCTATGCAAGTCTCCAATGGATTGTGAGGTCCCTCCCCCAAATTGGAGAAGTCAATCTGCTTTGTTCAGTCTCCTGATTCCAATGTTAACTTTACCTGGAATCACCAGCACAGACACACCTTAGGATCGTGTTTGACCCAATGTCTGGGCTCCCCATGAACCAGTTAAGTTGAATAAAACTACCCATTACAGCCAACCCCTGCTCTCCTGGAGCCTACAACTCAGTAGGGTATTCAGAGAGAAAAGAAGGCATTCCAAACGAAGCAGTAAGTGCCAGAGGAGGTCTCCTTTTTTATTTCAAGCTTCGCCTCATATGTCCTCCCAATTTTTCCTGATCTCCCCCATACAATCAGTCACTCTCTCTTAGATGCTTCCAGACCCATCTCAGGAGAGATGATTTTTTTTTCTCTCTCTTTTTACAATTAAAAAAAGACATGAAAAGGTACAGAAGATATGGCAAAGTCCCATGTATGGACCACCCATCCTTAAAAGACAAAGCATTGCAGATACAGCACAGACTAAGATGGCCAAGTTGTCCCCATCTGCCCAGCTTTTCCTGATTTTAGTTCTGAAAGTTCTGGATCCTGGAACCCCTCAGTCTTGGGCAAACCAAGATGGTCACCCTAGAGTGGCTCTGCTCTACCCTCACCTCTGTGCATGCCCCTTCCTCAAAATCACAACCCTCCCACACTCTCCATCAGAGGAAACCACCGATTTATTAAAACTGAGGGTTACCATTTATGTGTCTTTCTTTATTCTTTAATCAATCCCTAAATGATATTGGAGTGCTATTTTGAATATGCACGCACCCAAACACACAACCCCCCAGGTTGGGTCCAGATAACTGGATGACCGTTTTCTGATGGGTGGTGGCAATATGGGCTTGGGAAGCAGTGTGTAAAACTTCTGCAACTTTGAAGGCACAAAGTTGCAGGGCAATAAACCACGCAGGCAAAAACCAGCAAGGAGAGAGGGAAGTTGGGGAGGGATGATGTGGGAGAGAAGGGGGAAGAGAGCAGGAGCTGGAGGAGGGAGACAGGCTGTCAGAAGAGGATCAGAGAGAGAGAGGACTCAGGTAGAGAAGGCTTTCAAGGGAAGAGAGATGGGGAAGGGATATCTGGAGAGGTGGCTGCCAACTTCCTCTTCAGATGCTCCTGTGACATCTTCAGGAAAACCTATAGCCATTACCCACATGTAGGGGTAGATGGATGCTTCCGGGGGCCCTGGGAAGAGGTACTAGAGCACCACCGCTGACGGATGGATGAGCTGCACACAGGGTCAGCTGATAGACTCCTAGGGCTTCCCGTGAGCGCCAGCTCCCACAGTCAGCTCCTCGAGGGGTCCTGACAAATGTAAGTGTTTGGTGTTGTTGGTGGAAGGAGGGAGGGAGGGAGAGACGGAGGGAGGAAGGAAGGAAGACAAGGAAAGAAAGGAAGGAAGGAAAGGAAGGATGGAAGAAGGGAAGGGTCCAGCGAGGGTCTTTCCAGGGAGGCCGTAAGAGCGCGAGCGGCAGAGCAGTGGGGGAGGCTGCGTGCCGTCGGGCTGCTGTGAACCTCGGGGCTGGGAGACGTTCAGGGACTGTTCTCTGATTTCTGAGCCCCGGCAGGAAGGTGGGGAAGAGCTGGTGTGGGGGTGGAGGGTGGGGAGAGACGAAGGCGCCGAGCAGAGGGAAGTGGAAAGGGGCGGAGGCGGGCTGCATAGCAACCGCAGATTTAGGGAAGTGACAGGACCATTTCTCCTGGTGCCTCTAAGAGAGGATTTTTTTTTTTTTAACATATATATATAAAGGAACTGTTCACACGCCCACGCTGGCTGGTTGTGTCGTGACGGCTCTGAGTTGGGGTCCTCTGGAAGTCAGGGCTGTCGGAGGGAGGCTGGTGGCCACGTGTGCGGTGGGAAAAGCCACAGGAACCGGGGAACATTCTCCGGCCCCTCAAGGGAAGGGAAGGGAAGCTCGCAGGAGGGTGTGGGGACACAGCCTTGCTCTCCTCCCAGCTTCCATCCGACTCCTCCAGCCGCCCCTCCTTTTCTAGGATTCGACATCATGACACGAAGGTGTCCGGGGACTTTTCTTTCCATTTTCTTTGCCCCAGGATCCTAGGAACAGCCCTGTTTCAGCTCCTGCCTCCCCACTGAGAATTCTCTGTTGGTTTCTTTCTTAATTTGATTTTCTCTGGCTCAGAACCGAGATCAAAAGAAGAAATTCTTTCCAGCCTTTTAGGAATAATTCCCAGAATCTCCCATTCGAAATGCATACATAATTACCAAAGTTTTTTTTTTTTTCTTTCAAAAAATCATTTGTACTCTCTTATCCTCTTCTTTTCCATCACTGCTGCAGGCTTGCGGAGGAGCGGGGAGAGGGGAAAGTTCGAGAGTGCCTTTGGGGTTGCAGATTGACCAGCATTGAATATTAGACAAAGCAGGAGGCCTGGCCCATTCCCTGGCAATGAGAATTTTCCATGTGTCAGCAAGGAACACGAATAACACTTCTAAAGCGATAAACACCATGGAATTACCTAGTGAGAAGTTATTCCCTTTCTAATTTGTTTTAATTGTCTTAATTTCACCAAGTCTCGAGCTGGTGCTGGATGGGTCCTTAACGCCTTTCTGACACTTGCTAACCTTCCTTTTAACAGCAAACCTCAAGCTTGGAGCGCGTGAGAGCAACTGGCTGCAACTGAGTAACAGTGTTGCTCGGCAGCATGTTTATTTGGGGGGCGCCATCGGGGGAGCATAGTGAGAAGTTATTCCCTTTCTAATTTGTTTAATTGTCTTAATTTCACCAAGTCTCGAGCTGGTGCTGGATGGGTCCTTAACGCCTTTCTGACACTTGCTAACCTTCCTTTTAACAGCAAACCTGAAGCTTGGAGTGCGTGAGAGCAACTGGCTGCAACTGAGTAACAGTGTTGCTCGGCAGCATGTTTATTTTGGGGGTGCCGTCAGGGGAGTTTTGCATTGATGGCTGGTTCCTTTTTAGAGGAAAGATAAACAGGTAGTAAATCGCAGTGGAGGTGGAACAGGATTAATGATGGAGGCTTTTGGAACGGCCCCCAGCTTGTCTGTCTCCCATCCGGGATGCTGGATTTGCAGTCGGTAGGCTGCAGCTCAGGGAAAGGATCCTGTTTGAGGTCAGCTGGTCCAGTCAGTCAGCAGCTGGCACTGAGGGAGCCTCAGATGAGAGCTTTCAGTTTTGGTTGGAGGCAGTCCGCCTGGTTTTGCAGCCCAGCTGTAGTTCGTTCTGTTCCATAGGATTAAAGAACTCCACTCATCAGCGTCTGCTTTGGGATACCAGGCTGTCAAGTGTGGGCAATTGCCAGTCACTAGATGCGGGATCCTCCTCTGGACACCACTGTTCTCTCCTCTCGGACCTGGGTTTTGAGTGGAGCAGAGCCACCCCGGCTTAGGGCTGGGAGGCCATACGGGCTTGTCTCCCTCTGGGCAACTCATTCCTCTGACCATAATGGTTCAGGGACGGGCAGTGAGATGCATAGAGATTTTTGCAGGGAATGTTGGGACTGGCTCTTTCCTGCTGGCCTTGATTCTAAGAAGATGAGCCAGGAGCTTCTACAGCCATTTCTGCCACAAGAAGAAGGGAGGGAGCCAACAGTGAGGGAATGAAGCTGAGAGACTGGGAGAGCAAGAAACCTGATCCTGATGGTATCACTTTCATCCCTGGATCCAGCTGTGCCTGAAGCTAGCCTCTACCCTTGGCCGCCTTTACAGCTCCCCTCTGAGCCAACAAATTCCTCTTTCATGTCATCCAGTCAGGAGCATAGTTTCGGTCACTTGCAACCACAGGAGTCTTAACTGATGAAATGGCTCATGCAAATCCTTGGCCACCGAGAGAAAAAGGACTCAAAGGGCATGGTCTATGGATGTGGGTGAGTGGCATTGCCACTCTACACAAATGTCAGCACAGGAGAGGCTGTCATTGTACTAAGGAGCTCCAAATTTCAAAGCACCATGTGAGTGTCTTGCATGCCATGCCTTTTTAAATCCTTGTAGCAGTCTTGGTGTGTATAAGTGTTTTTATCATCATTTTATAGATGAGAAGATTGAAGTTCAGGAAGCCTCCTTGCACCTTAGTATGTGATCAAAGCTTGTTCCTCAGGACTTTGGTGCTCTTCCAGTGGTTGGGAATCAGCCTGCCAATGCAGGGAACATGGGTTTGATCCCTGGTCCAGGTATATCCCACATGCCATGGAGTAGCTAGGCCTGTGTGACACAACGGCTGAAGCCCATGCATTCTAGTGCCTGAGCTCCTGCACAAGAGAAGCCACCACCTCAGGAAACCCACTCTCCTCTGCAACTAGAGAGTAGTGCCCACTTGCTGCAATTAGAGAATGCACAGAATGCTGTTTCATGCTTATGTTACAGGTGATGTGAATGCTCCCCCTCTTGTACCCAGCCTCCATGGCTGTACAGGGAGGGCTGGAGCTGCAGAAAGGGAGTCAATTTCTTTTTATCCCTGACCACCAATGAACACGCAGAAGCTCTGCGTGCGGCAACAAAGATCCAGCCCAGCCAAAAAATTAAATTAAGTAAATATTTTTTAAAAGCTTATTCCTTAAATTGGGAGCTTGAGATTGACATACACACAGTGCCAAATATAAAATAGATAACTAATAAGGACCTACAGTATATCACAGGGAACTCTATTCAATTGTCTGTAATGATCTATATGAGAACAGAATCTAAAAAAGAGTGGATACCTGTATATGTGTAACAGCAAAAAAGAATATAACATTGTAAATAAGCTATATTGCAATAAAAAAAAAATCTAAAAAAGTACTCTCTAGTAGCCACCCCTTCACAGTAAACAGTTTTCTCACTGGAATGGACAAAACCACCCTGAGACTGCCTGATTGGGAAGGAACTAAGGGAAGGACTTTGGTGCTCTTCCAGTGGTTGGGAATCAGCCTGCCAATGCAGGGAACATGGGTTTGATCCCTGGTCCAGGTATATCCCACATGCCATGGAGTAGCTAGGCCTGTGTGACACAACGGCTGAAGCCCATGCATTCTAGTGCCTGAGCTCCTGCACAAGAGAAGCCACCACCTCGGGAAACCCACTCTCCTCTGCAACTAGAGAGTAGTGCCCACTTGCTGCAATTAGAGAATGCACAGAATGCTGTTTCATGCTTATGTTACAGGTGATGTGAATGCTCCCCCTCTTGTACCCAGCCTCCACGGCTGTACAGGGAGGGCTGGAGCTGCAGGAAGGGAGTCAATTTCTTTTTAACCCTGACCACCAATGGACACACAGAAGCCCTGCATTTAGATCAGAACACATTTGGACTCATGGCTGGGTGACTCGGACACTTCATCATTCCCACCCTCCCTACTTTTCTCATCAGGAAAATGGAGACCCTGGTCCCCCGGTTCACTTGTCCCACCCAGCTACTGGAGCATCAAATGAAGGCAAAGGCGTGAAAGAATATTTGTAAGATAACAAGCAGGGCTGCAGGAAGAAGGGGGTCACCTGACCTCCCAGAGGTGGATGGGCAGGTGTGGACAGGTATAAACCAACTACCCACATCTCCTCCTTCCTGTCCAGGGCTGGAGGGAGGCAAGCTGTGCGGTGACCTGAAAGGAACCTTTCTGTCCCCAAAGCAGAGAGAGATAAGAGCTGTGAAGCAAGAGAAGCGAGCGCTGCTACAGGCGCTTGGGGGTTTATTTTTACCCTCTTATCTATATCCTGAAATGTCAAGCGTGGAGCCACCTCGCTGCCCAGCCCCCCCACCATCCCCAGCCACTACGCGTGGCAACACAGCCTGGAAACAGGCCCCTTCTCCTCCTCTGTTTCTGTGCCTCTCCAAGAGAGTCACAGTGCTATGGTGACAGGAGGCATAGAAACCCTGAAATAGAGAAGTGGGAGGAGAGGCCTTTTATTTGGGTTCTGGAACAGGCTCACTTCCTCCTAGAGGCTTGGGGTGCAGAGGAGGCCCTTGGCACTGTCGGGTACCTATTCTAAGGTTTCCTTATAGATGGGCCCTTTATGTTGCAAGACATAGAAATCCTTATTTAAATTGGGTTATATAATAAAGAGCATTTAATTGGCTGAGGCCACTAAAAAGACCGGCATTAGGTTAGGCTTCAGGTGAGGCTTGATCCAGGGACTTGATGCTATCACCAGACTTCTTCTTCTTCTCCTCTCAGCTCTGCCTTTTGTGGTGTTGGCTTCCTCTTCAGGCACCCTGCTGGGCTTCCCCACAACCTCTAGCAGTTCCAGAATCTTCCAGCAGGGTCAAAAATGGTTGCAGTAGTTCTAGACCTCATATCCATAGACTGGTGCTCCTAAGGAAGAGAGAGGGAATTCTTTTTTGCCAGCAGGGGCCATGAAAGGTCTTCTTGTGTTTCATTGGCTCTGACTGGGTTTTGTGCCCATCTCTGAGTCAATCCCTTGGGTGCCGGGGTGGGATGTGAAGAAAACACTGATTAGATTGAGACAAAACCAGATTGCCAAGAACAGGGAAGCAACGATTTCCCAAAGGAGGTTTCAGGCACTGACCCCTTTTGGTGATGGAATGGATGCTGAACAAGCAGGAGACTGTTTCATGGTTTATTCACTTTGTACTTTCATCCTTTCCTGCCCAGGAAAGCCTCTGAGATTAGGGGTGACTGCTTTTTCCAGAAACAGGCCAACATTAACCTCTTCTGTTTCCACCTATGGGTTTCTGGATGGTTCTGAGTTCTAAGACTTCAAGGTCTGTC
This sequence comes from Madoqua kirkii, assembly GCA_006408675.1. NCBI lineage: Eukaryota > Metazoa > Chordata > Mammalia > Artiodactyla > Bovidae > Madoqua > Madoqua kirkii. Next base: position 18,395 of record SJYC01022989.1, on the reverse strand, counting down.
ACTTTCAAAATTTCACTGAGGCAACAGAAATCTTCCCCAGATAGGTAACACAGGTACAGGCTGAAATGCCATCCATTTACCTACCAAATGCTTCCTCTGAATTCAAACTAAAATTCACACTCCACATCCCTGGCTTACCCACCACTCACCCCCTTGATACACGTTCAGCCAGAGAAACTTCTTTTCTTAAAAATATTTATTTATTTGGCTGTGATGGGATCTTTAGTTGCAGCATATGGAATCTAGTTTCCTGACCAGGAATGAAGGCTGGGCCACCTGCATTGGGAGTGAGGAATCTTAACTACTGGACCACCAGGGGAGTCCCTAGCCGCATTCAGTTCCTATTCCTCCTTAAACAAACCAATCTTTTTTATGTGCCACAGAGCTTTCCTATTCGTCCTTTCTCTCCAGTTAGGATGCTCTTCCCTTAAAACTTTTCACAGTTGGCTCCATCTCATCATTCAGGTTCTGCTCAAATGTCACGATTTCTGAGAGGTCTTCTCTGCCCAGCCTAGCATATACAACTATCTGAAATTCTCCTGTCCCTGATGGTTGGAGTAGCTCTCTCCCTCACTAGTTGCAAGCTCTGTGGGATGTACTGGTCCTGTTGATACGTATGCCTTCCTGGTTCTATGTCTGGCACAGTATAGGTGCTCAATAAATATTTTGGGACCAGTGAATGAAAATTCTTTTTCTGAACCCTTGGAAACTTTTAGAGGTAAAGGCACATTCTTATATTTTTTTCTTGGCTTTAACTTTATGTCGTTGTTCAGTTACTCGGGGGCTTCCCTGATAGCTCTGTTGGTCAAGAATCTGCTTGCAATGCAGGAGACTCCAGTTCAGTTCCTATGTCAGGAAGATCCGCTGGAGAAGGGATTGGCTACCCACTCCAGTATTCTTGGGCTTCCCTGGTGGCTCAGCTGGTTAAGAATCTGCCTACAATGCAGGAGACCTGGGGTCAATCCCTGGGTTGGGAACATCCCCCGGAGAAGGGAAAGGCTACCCACTCCAGTGTTCTGGCCTGGAGAATTCCATGGACAGTCCATGGGGTTGCAAAGAGTTGGAACATGACTGAGTGACTTTTACTTTCACTTTCAGTTGCTCAGTCAGGTCTGACTCTTTGCAACCTGATGGACTACAGCACACCAGGCTTCCCTGTCCTTCACTATCTCCTGGAGCCTGCTCAAAGTCATGTCCATTGCATCGGTGATGCCATCCAACCATCTCATCGTCTGTCACCCACTTCTCCTGCTCGAAATCTTTCCCAGCATCAGGGTCTTTTCAGCTCTTCACATCAGGTGGCCAAAGTACTGGACCTTCAGTTTCAGCATCAGTCCTTCCAATGAGTATTCAGGGTTGATTTCAGGGGGCTCTCAAGAGTCTTCTCCAGCACCACAGTTTGAAAGCATCAGTTCTTCAGTGTTCAGCCTTCTTTATGGTCCAACTCTCACATCCCTACATGACTACTGGAAAAACTATAGCTTTGACTATACAGACCTTTGTTGGCAAAGTTATGTCTCTGCCTTTTAATAAACTGTCTAGGTTTGTCATAGCTTTTCTTCTAAGGAACACATATCTTAATTTTATGGCTGCAGTCACCATCTGCAGTGATTTTGGAGCTCAAGAAAATAAAATCGGCCACCATTTCCACTTTTCCCCCATCTATTTGCCATGAAGCAATGAGAATGGATGCCAGATGTTAGCTTTTTGCATGTTGAGTTTTAAGCCAGCTTTTTTACTCTCCTCTTTAACCCTCATCATGAAGCTCTTTAAAGTTGGTTCCTACCAAAACGCTCAGGATAAGAGATAATATATACTACTTTTCAAATAAAGAGCTTACTGCTGAAAGGATTCGCTCAAAGTTGCACCAAAATTAATCCAGAAAGATACCTGGGAGTGCCAGCTGCTTCTGTGAGCAGAATTTCTGTGAAATTCCACTTCCAAAGCCGGTGTATGTGAAATTTGAAGGCATAAAACTGCAGAAGGGACTGTGTGGCCATCTTCCAATCCAGATCTCTGAGTATAGTGGCCAGACTACCTACCATTCACAAATAAAACCATGAAAACATGTGATGATGATACTCTACTCCTTGACCTAATGAGATACAGTGAGAAGAATGTCCCATAAGAAAAAGATTTCACCCTGTCCATGGCAGACCCATAAGTCAATGTCAAAACTTGAGCAAGCTGATGCCTCGAAAGGAATCCCCATGCTCTCCATGGACACAAACTCTCCCTAAGGTAACCGAGACCTATCGGCCTGTGACAGTCCTCAGGACAGCCAGGTGACGGTGTGGATGACCCAGAGCAGCTAATGGAAACTTGAAGACACACTTCCTATAGATAGACATCGTTGTTTCACTACTCCACAGACAACTCACCATCTGGGGCAACTCAAGGGTTCTCAGTCATTGCTAATTCACTGCTCACCAACCCTCAGAGTCGATTCCTCTCTTAGGCTCTGAACTTGGCTCATGGCACCCTGAATTTCACCTTACAGCAGTGGTCTCCAATCTTTTTGACAGCAGGGACCAGTTCTGTGGAAGACAATTCTTCCACAGACTGGAGAAGAGGGGGTGGTTTCAGGATGATTCAAGCGCATTACGTTTACTGTGTCCTTTATTTCTATTATCACTATGTTGTGATATATAATGAAATAATTATACAATTCATCATAATGCAGAATCAGTGGGAGCCCCAAACAACTAGACAGTCCCATCTGAGGATGATGGGAGATGGTGGCAGTCACTCCCAGGGCCAGCATCTTGGCCTTTGCTCTACCTTAGGTCATCAAGCATTAGATTCTCATGAGTGTGCAACCTTGATCGCAGTTCACAGTCGGGTTTGTGCTCCTCTGAGAATCTAATGCTGCCACTGATTTGACAGGAGGTGGCTGCTGCTGCTGCTGCTAAGTTGCTTCAGCCGTGTCCGACTCTGTGCGACCCCATTGATGGCAGCCCACCAGGCTCCCCCATCCCTGGGATGCTCCAGGCAAGAACACTGGAGTGGGTTGCCATTTCCTTCTCCAATGCATGAAAGTGAAAAGTGAAAGTGAAGTCGCTCAGTCATGTCCGACTCTTAGCGACCCCATGGACCACAGCCTACCAGGCTCCTCCGTCTATGGGATTTTCCGGGCAAGAGTACCGGTGTGGGGTGCCATTGCCTTCTCCAGACAGGAGATGGAGTCAGGTGGTAATGCGAGTGATGGGGAGTGCCTGTAAGTAAAAATGAAATTTCACTCACTCGCCCACCACTTACGTCCTGCTATGTGGCCAGGTTTGTAATGGGCCACAGACCAGTACCAAGGGTTGGGGATTCCTGCTCTATAGAATTCACCAACGTTTATAATAATAATAAAGAATCCATATTTCAGTAATAATTTGATTAATATCCATGTGCCCCACTCGACTCCAAACATCTTAAGGGCAGGGAGAGATCTCGAGCTCATTGCTATTCCTAGGCATTCCAACTGTGCCCAACATGTAGACTGTGCCTCCCACGAACTTTCTGAATGGAGGAAAGGACAAATGAATGGAGCTCAGGGCCTGCTGGGAAGACGTCTCACAGTCAGACTGACTCAGTTGGAAGGGAGCAGATGCCGAGTTTTTTCAGAGTAAATCAGACCTTGTCATCTCATGACTGTCTTGTCTTCCTCATCAAGGCATCTCCTGTGCCTAGAATAGCATCTGGCATGGAGAAGTGGATTAACAGATACTGGGAGAAGAAGCACATGAATGGACACTTCCCTGAGAAGCTTGGTTCCTTTCTTAAGATAAAGTCCTGGAAAGGCAGGATGTTATTCTGTGATGTTGCAGGACATTGAATATTTAGGTGTCAATGTCCTGCATTAGATCCAAAGATACCATTGAGGTCATTCCCTTCAAACTCAATGGGTCTGGTTCTAGGAGTTGCTAAACCAGCAGGTCAGCATGGGGACAGGGGGATTGCGAACCAAACTATTTTTTCTTGAGACGCTCTATTGGACTGGCCTACATCACCTTCAGCGGGTACATACTTCAAGTTCAAGTGCATTATGGCTCTTGGTTCTCATCACACACCCTGAAAAAAAAAGCAAACCAACAAACACACCCAGGGATGGTACTGTACCTTGTGAGACAGTCTGGCCCCAGGCCCTGCTACCAGGTCAGGAGGGTATGGAAAAGGGTCCTCTGTCTCCACGGCCACATCTTCCTTACTGAGGGATCTGAGTCCAAATGGGTCTCTTTGTGTCTGAAGTTTAAGCAACCAGGGGTGCAAATATCAGGTTAGGGTCACTCCTTTGAGGAGGAGAGAGGTTCAAGATCGGCTCTTCGATCACCAACCCAAAACCAAACATAAAAACCTCCCCCAAAACCATGATGAAAAAGTACCATCAAGCCCAACTTCCAAGCACACCTGGGTCTCCAGCCCACCCCAGCCCAGCGAACGGAAGTGGCTCACCTCCGAGTTAGAGAACCCCTTCCAGAATCAGAAGGAAAGAGAAAGGGATTTACAGGTTCGTCACAGAGTTGTAGGCTCTGGCTGGCCCCCAGGATGAGTTCATTATTTATTCTTAGAGACGGGACTCGAATTAAACAAACAGTGCCTATAAATAGAGCGGGATACACTCAGCTCGGTGTCACTGAAAGGTCCTTTTCACAGGGACAGACACGCTAAATGGATGTTCTCAGGTTTCCCTGCTGGTACTACGTGGGGAAGGGTTGCCCTTTTTCTTTGTAAGCATGGTTTAAGAGAAGTGGGGGAAACAACAGGCGGGTCAGACCTTGGGAATCGGCCGTTTCTGTCCTCCTCATCACCTTTCTAAACGCTCATTGCTGTTATAACTGAGAAGGAGCCCCCGAGGAAGGATATCGTTCGATAAACACCCTGGCTGGGCAGATTGGCAGGTCCCTCTGGGAATGGATCCTGGAGCAGGCTGTATTTGACAGAGTGTTCTGCTCTTTAAGATTAGATTGCAAACTCCTTAAGGGAAGGGACCAAGTGCTAAGATTTCTTCTTGATTTCTCCTATTCTGCCAAGTACGGGGATGACTAGGGTTTCAGACCTTCGGCTGTGAATTAAAAAGGACCCTCTTTAAGCATGGCCAGCTTCATGGTGGGAAGCATGTGTTCCAGGCCTGGGGGAGCTCTGCTTGGAGTCGCACTGAGTGTATGCCTGAAAGGGAATCACTTCTCCCTGAGAGACCTGTGGGGGTGGAAACTTCTGGAATAACTGTGAATAGATATCAAGCAATGAGGCCACAAAGTCAAGTCGCTATAGAAACAACAAGAGCTACAGTGGATTCCCAGGTGGCACTAGTGGTAAACAACCCTCCTGCCACTACAGGAGACATAAGAGATGCGGGTTTGATCCCTGGGTTAGGAAGGTCCCCTGGAGGAGGGCATGGCAACCCACTCCACTATTCTTGCCTGGAGAATCCCATGGACAGAGGAGCCTGGCAGGCTATAGTGCATAGGGTCACAAAGAGTTGGATATGACTGATGTGACTTAGCATGCATGCACCATGGGTTCAGCATTTGGCCAGGTCTTCAAGATATTATTCTGTTTTACGGTTATTTGTGAAAACCCATGTAGGGACTTCCCTGGTGGTTCAGCAGTTAAGAATCTGCCTTGCAACGCAGGGGATGAGGGTTCAAGCCCTGGTCAGGAAACTAAGGTCCCACATGCCATGGGGCAACTAAGCCCTAGTGCCACAATGACTGAGACTGTATGCCACAACTGGAGAATCTGTGCACCGTGACGAAAGATCCCGCATGAGGCATCAAAGATCTCGCATGCCTCAACTAAGACCTGATGTGGCCAAACAATTTTTTTTTGAAAATAAGCTCATGTAATCTTTCCAAAAACCCTATCCTCATGATTATTTAGATTTTGCTGATGAAAGGAATAAAGCACCCAGAGATTATGGACCCTGTTCCAGGTCATACAGCTGGGAAAGGAGATAGGAAGTCAGGCAGTTTAGCTCCAGAGCCTGGTCTCCTGCAGTAGAAACTGAGCTCTTGGAGTAACCATTTATTGCTGTCCATGCCTGGAGCAGGCCCAAGCCCATAACACCCCATCAACAGGGCCCCTGGGACGGGCCAATGACAGTAAATCTCAGGACTTCTGCAGGGAATGTTAGGATGAAGGTAAGCTGAATTTCCATCTGAAGGGGAAGGTAGCTTCAGGAGGTCCTATGGCCATCCTGCCACTCTCGGGGGAGCCTTCTGAGAATGAAAACAGTACTGAGCAAAAGCCAAGCTGAAGAACAGATCCTGCTGACACCCTGTGAACCTTGATCCAGCTAGACCTACTGACGCCAGCACCTACTCCTCAACTTTGCACTTTCATGAGCCATGTTTTCCCTTTGCTGGTGAAATCCGTCAGAGTTGATTTTCTATTACTTGTTGAAAGACCCCTCACTGAGACAGGCTGCCCATAAGAAAACATGGTTTGGGCAAAGTAACCCCCCAGCCCCATTCATAAGTAAGAGCTCATCCTGCACGCCCCTTTCTCGCATTTGGGCTCTTCCAGAAACACACGCGGTCCTGAGACTACACGCGTGCTCAATGGCCCCATTTTCTGCCTACTGAAATCCCAGATACTGCATTCCTGCTGAGGCTTCCTCCTAGGCGTCCTTCACAATCACCTACTGCCTCACTTGGTTGCCATGATACGGAGCTTATACACTTACTTAGCCCTTATTTTTATTTGCTTTGCAATACAGTTAGCTATTTAGAAATCATTCATTAACATTTATTGAAAGCTTCCTATGTGTCATATCCTCAGGTTAAGTGCTAGGGATGCAGGCGGAATAATATCAGCGTATATCTGAGTTCGTCCATGTGCCCTGCACTGTGTTTAGCACTTCACACGCATCGGTTATGTCATTGCACTTCCTAAAACCCCCCACGGGGTAAGGACAGACAAAATCTCCACTTTATATGTAAAAGAATGGCTAAGTAGGAAGTTACAGAGAGACATCGAGATCAAATAGATTGGAAATTGCAATGGGAGTCACCAGAGGAGGATATAGATTTTCACAGCCAGTACTTTCAAATTAGGTTCACAGTTCTAATCTCTCTGATTTCTCAAATCCCTAATCCACAAAGAGGATCAAAAAGAATCAATAGGCATTAAGAGAGAGTTTTAGGATGATTTTTTCTTGGGTGGGAGGGCCGAATCCCATGCTGTCATTCATTTCCTAATGAACACCCGCCCGAGATGTGTATAAGAGACAGACTTTTCCAGTCCTGTGGCCACTGCTGAGTTTTCCAAATTTGCTGGCATATTGAGTGCAGCACTTTCACTGCATCATCTTTCAGGATTTGAAATAGCTCAACTGGAATTCCATCACCTCCACTAACTTTGTTCTTAGTGATGCTTTGTAAAGGTCTCCAAAATTCCTTGAGATTTCTGTTCCTGTTAGATAATCTTCTTAACTTACCTAATAAGGTTACTGGAAACGAAGAGCTTCCAATCTCTAGAGGGTTCTGACAGAGAGAAAACATAAATGTTTCAATTTGTTTATAAAATATAATTTTACCAAATTACTGTCATAATTGGTTTGAGGGGAAGGTTTCTTCCTCTTCTTACAGCTGGAAAACACAGACTTAAATCAATACTTTTTCAGATAGAAACCATCATAGTTATAAGCATATTCACCTGTTCATTCAGCCCTTTTGTTAACCTTTGAAGTCGTCAAGTTTTCCATTAGAATCCTTACCCAGTTCAGAAACTGGTATTTATCCAAAAGTCCTGTCTATAAATCTTCTTGAAGTGAAAGCAGTTTTTCAAAACTTGGTTAGTGCTATGACAATATTTTGAAATAGTAACGAGAATTAGGCCTGATAATATTTTACCCAAACAGATCAGAATTTTAGAAACACTATACAGTTTCTAGGATATCTATATTAGTAACATTTACCATAGAATATAACCTGAGACATTACTCACTTGACAATATTCTCCATGTAATTCTGTATACAAAATGAACCTAATTAGTGTAATATCTCTCTTTAGGATGTTTCAGGGGCCCTCTGAAGCATCCCAAAGTTAGCTAGAGATCTTGATTTAGGAAGTTTTGTCAACAAATACCAAAAAAGATTTAGAACACTCAGTCAGATAAGACTATAGGTCATTGTGAAACAGTTTTCACTTGGCTGAAGTATGTGGATATGAGATGTGAAGAGTTAAACTACAAAGAAAGCTGAGTGCTGGAAGAATTGATGCTTTTGAACGGTGGTGTGGGAGAAGACTCTAGAGAGTCCCTTGGACTGCAAAGAGATCCAACCAATCCATCCTAAAGGAGATCAGTCCTGAATATTCATTGGAAGGACTGATGCTGAAGCTGAATCTCCAATACTTTGGCCACCTGATGTGAAGAACTGACTCATCTGAAAACACCCTGAGGCTGGGAAAGACTGAAGGCAGGAGGAGAAGGGGACGATGGCAGAGGATGAGATGGTTGGTTGGATGATGTCACAGACTCAATGGTCATGAGTTTGAGTAAACTCCGGCAGTTGGTGATGGACAGGGAAGCCTGGCGTGGGGTCGCAAAGAGTTGGACAGGACTGAGCGACAGAACTGAACTGAACTAGCCAAAGGAACAATAAAAGATTTCAGAACAGATTATTTAAGAGATACAGAAACTTAAATATGAAAGGCAGTTCAATATCTGAAGATAAGATGCGTAACAGAGAGAAAAGCTATATTTAACTTTTTGCACCAGGGTACTTTGTTTAAAGGAGAAGGCAATGGCACCCCACTCCAGTACTCTTGCCTGGAGAATCTCAGGGACGGGGGAGCCTGGTGGGCTGCCGTCTATGGGGTTGCACAGAGTTGGACGTGACTGAAGTGACTTAGCAGCAGCAGCAGCAGTGTATATACAGGAGAAGGCAATGGTACTCCACTCCAGTACTCTTGCCTTGAAAATCCCATGGACCGAGGAGCCTGGTAGGCTGCAGTCCATGAGGTCACTGAGAATTGGACACGACTCAGTGACTTCACTTTCACTTTTCACTTTCATGCATTGGAGAAGGAAATGGCAACCCACTCAAGTGTTCTTGCCTGGAGAATCCCAGGGACGGAGGAGCCTGGTGGGCTGCTGTCTATGGGGTTGCACAGAGTTGGACACATCTGAAGCAACTTAGCACTTTGTTTAAAAGGTAAATTTAATTAACTTTATTTTAAACTGAGTCTTTACCGTGTACAAAACTCTTTGCTCATGGTTCACTTTTCACAAACCTCATCGCTTTCTGCACCCATGACTGTGTTCTTCCATCCTAAAGAGCCGCCTACAAGTCAGGCCTGCTTTCTTTTCCTTTCACAAAATGCAGTTCCATTCCTCATACCTTCTTTACTGAAAACACACTTCCTGCTTCCCTTAAGCAACCAAGAACTGACTTTTACATTCAAGCGTTATACATTGGTGAACATAAATACCAGTGATAATTTCTAAAACCTTTGCTTTCTTAGAGAGAATGTTTAGGATGACAAAACGTCATTCACTGAAAATCCCAAATCTCTTTAGTTTCTTTGTGAGAGGAATTTACTATTCAGTAGTAAATGTTTCAAAGCCTTATTATATTTGGAAATGACTTAGCTAGTCAATAGACTTCCAACACTTAGTTTAGCACAGCCCTTAGAAGTTCAAGTTATCTCTACCTGGAAAGGCTATTTTAAACAGACATTCCTAAAGCATAATTATTCTTAATAGAGTTTATCTAAAGGCTCATATCTCATTTACATTTTTTAGAAGTTTCTTCATTTGAGGTAATTTCCTTGCTGACAAACTTGTAACAGATATAATATTTAATTTATATTAAACCTAGATACAATGAAAATATTCTACTTTAATGTTAACTACTCTTACACATGTCTACATTAGGTTGATCAACAAAGATTAATATCAAGTATTTAATACTGAATATTTCCCAGTTCACATGAACCTGAAATTCATTTAGTAAGAGAAACACAGGTAAGATGGTAGGTGTTGCAAGAGGGCATCAGAGGGCAGACACACTGAAACCATACTCACAGAAAACTAGTCAATCTAATCACACTAGGACCACAGCCTTGTCTAACTTAATGAAACCAAGCCATGCCTGTGGGGCAACCCAAGATGGGAGGGTCATGGTGGAGAGGTCGGACAGAATGTGGTCCACTGGAGAAGGGAATGGCAATCCACTTCAGTATTCTTGCCTTGAGAACCCCATGAACGGTATGAAAAGGCAAAATGATAGGATACCAAAAGAGGAACTCCCCAGGTCATTAGGTGCCCAATATGCTACTGGAGATCAGTGGAGAAATAACTCCAGAAAGAATGAAGGGATGGAGCCAAAGCAAAAACAATACCCAGTTGTGCATGTGACTGGTGATAGAAGCAAGATCCGATGCTGTAAAGAGCAATATTGCATAGGAACCTGGAATGTCAGGTCCATGAATCAAGGCAAATTGGAAGTGGTCAAACAAGAGATGGCAAGGGTGAACGTTGACATTCTAGGAATCAGTGAACTAAAATGGACTGAAATGGGTGAATTTAACTCAGATGACCATTATATCTACTACTGCGGGCATGAATCCCTCAGAAGAAATGGAGAAGCCATCATGGTCAACAAAAGAGTCTGAAAAGATGCTGTAAAAAGCAATATTGCATAGGAACCTGGAATGTCAGGTCCATGAATCAAGGCAAATTGGAAGTGGTCAAACAAGAGATGGCAAGGGTGAACATTGACATTGTAGGAATCAGCAAACTAAAATGGACTGGAATGGGTGAATTTAACTCAGATGAACATTATATCTACTACTGCGCGCAGGAATCCCTCAGAAGAAATGGAGCAGTCATCATGGTCAACAAAGGAGTCCGAAATGCAGTACTTGGATGCAGTCTCAAAAACGACAGAATGATCTCTGTTTGTTTCCAAGCTAAACCATTCAATATCACAGTAATCCAAGTTTATGCCCCAACCAGTAACGCTGAAGAAGCCAAAGTTGAACAGTTTTATGAAGACCTACAAGACCTTTTAGAACTAACACCCAAAAAAGATGTCCTTTTCATACACATACATACACACCTATATATGTGTGTATATATATAGTAGTGTCTGACTACTTTGCAACCTCATGGACTGTAACCCATGAGGTTCCTCTGTCTATGGGATTCTCCAGTACGAATACTGGAGAGGGTAGGCATTCCCTTCTCCAGGGGATCTTCCTGACCCAGGGATCAAACCCAGGACTCCACATTGCAAATAGATTCTTTATCATTTGAGCCACTAGGGAAGGCCTAAAACTACCTTGCCAGTACCGTATTCTTGGACATCTTAGCTTCCAGAACTATGACAAGTGCATTTCTGTTCCAGCTGCTCAGCCTGTGCTATTTTCTTTCCGCAACCCAACCTGACAAATACAGGGCGTGTGTTTCTGCTCTGATTTTCAAGACTGTATGCTTCAAACCCAGCCAGCACAACACAGACTGCCACTGGCTTCAGTCACTCTGTTAGTTTTCTAGGGGGCTGCCACAACAAATTACCATAATCTCGATTACTTCAAATAATAAAAATGTACTTTCTTACAGTTTTAGAGGCCAGATGTCTAAAATTAAAGTGCTAGCAAGGCTGTGCTCCCTCCAAAGGCTCAAGGAGAATATCTCTCGTTGTCTGTTCCAGCTTCTGGTGGACCCAGGCATCTTTGGCTTGTAGCTATATAGCTCTAATCAATGCCTTCATCCTCACATGGCTCTCTTCCTCTCTCTTTTATCTTATTCTGTTTTATTTTATTTTGTTTTATTTTATCTATTTTATTTAATGTTGGACATTGCCTCCATCTTTTTTTTTTTCCCCTTGATCATGCCACATGGCATGTGGGACTTTACTTCTTCGACCAGGAATTGAACCCACATCCCTTGCATTAGAAGCCTGGAGTCTTAACCACTGGACCACCAAGAAAGTCCCTCCTGGGAACTTTTATAAGGACACTTACCATTAGCTTCAGAACCCATCCAGATAATACAGAATGATCTTATCTTGTGATTCTTAATTACAACTACAAAGACTCTTTCTTAACAAGGTTCCAGTGTGGACATAATCTTTGGAGGGATCAAATTTAGCCCACGATAGATGACTGAGTAACTTAGAAAAAAAACCCACAATGATAAATTATATTAGAAACAAAACTGGCAAAAGAAAATTCAAAAATGATGTATGTAGGTTTCAGGCTATCACCTCATACTTTGCATTCATGAAGATTTAAGCCACTGGACTTTCCATCTGGCTGGAAAGAAAATAACTGCAAAGCTACTGGGCTAGAAACTTAGTATTTAATTTCCTACCTAGTGACAGCCTAAATTACAAAAGATTGCAAGGCATTTTGTGTACCCTTGCCTTCCCTGCTTTGCTGCAATTTAACTTTGGCAATTTACATTTACAGTGTTCAGCCAATTAAACGTCTCTTATCAACTTAAGGCATTTATAGCGGGAAGGCAACACACAATTAAAGTTCTATCAGCTAGTCAGCTCCCATATGTGGTCTAGTGCTGACTCTCAATCTGTTTCCACAGTTTCTTTTCCTACCAGAGGCCTTTTCCTGTGGTTGATCAGTCTGTCTGCAAAATGAGGGCTCAGTGGAGAGAGTTGTACAGTTAGCACAAATGGCAAAGGAGGGAGAAAAAATGGAGCCAGACAAAGCAAAACAAAGAATCCTAGCAGAAGCATTTCACAGTCATGATCAATAAGGGTTGCACTGATATTTACTAAGCTTAATCATTCCATATGATAGTCACCATGTATCAGGGAGATATGGAAAAATTATTAACCTATCTTATACATAATTAAACTAACAACAGGTTACAGAGAATTAACAATGAGAGAACTAGCTAACCTACTTTTTCAAGACCCTACAGTTTATAAGGTCTTCCCAGGTGGCTCCATGGTAAAGAATCAGTCTGCCAATGCAGGAGACACAGATTCGATCTCTGGGTCAGGAGGATCCCCTGGCAGAAGAAAAAGACAATCCACTCCAGCATTCTTGTCTGGAAAATCCCATGGATAGAGGAGCCTGGCAGGCTCCAAGGGGTCACAAAGAGTTGTACATAACTGGGCATACATGCACACACTTTATAAGTGTTCCACCAAAATAAGCCAAGTATTTACATAAACAAATAAATTTATTTAAATAACTTTATTTAAATGAAATAGATGAAAATGTAGACAGTTTTATCTATAAAGACACTCCCTAAAGGAGGTATGTTTCCAAAATATTTTAAGCAAAGGAAGCATCATTTAAGTAAGATTAGAGCTGCCAAAAGGAGGTAAACTAAAAATAGCACTGGTTAGATTGAAGTTTGCTAAAAATAAGTTTTGGTTATTACAAGAATATTATCAGTCTTTGACGATCTTTTTTAAAATGGAAGAAAAAGCAGTTATAAAGGAAAAATGACAAACTTCTGTATGATGGCATTTGGCAAGCAAGGGTTTTGACTGAGATAGGAAAAACATCCAAATGTGTAAATTGAAGATCAAAGTCAGCACTGTTGGTCTTGAGATTGACTTCAACTTGGGCCAAGAGCTTGACATTTTGTGAGCTTGAAAAGCCAAAAATGATTTTAAAAAATCAAAGGAAGAGAGAAATCTGGATAATAAAATCAGTTCGTCCGTGCTGTCTACAGCTTGCTTTCCAGTTTCATTTAGCACACAGCCTAAGCTACCAACAAACTTCTTTGTGGATGCAGCAGGATTCCCAAGAACTGGGTGTCTACAATATTTGCTTTGCATGAGCACTTGAATCAGGACACTAAAGGCACACACACACACACACACACACACACACACACACACACACACAGAGTTTCCCTGTTCAATCTCTCAAAACATGATCCAGTGTCTCCAGCTCCTCTCAAAATCTTTCAAAGGTGCTCCAAAATTCCTGAAAAGTGTACCTCCAGCTTCTGATTCTTTGAAGTAATAATTGGGAGGAATCATGAAGAGTAGCACCCCATGCAGGCTCAGTCGCTTCAGCTGTGTCCATTCTTTGTGGCCCGATGGACTATAGCCCGCCAGACCCTCTGTCCATGTGACCCTCCAAGTGGGAATACTGGAGTGAGTTGTCATGGCCTCTTCCAGGGAGTCTTCCCAATCCAGGGATTCAACTTGTATCTCCTGCATCTCCTGCATTGTAGGCAGATTCTTTATGACTGAGCCACTGGGGAAGCCCCAGCATCCCATATAAGTAAATAAAATTTCCAGCTAGTGGTGTCTATACTTCTTCACTTAACAGTCTTTTAGAAAAACGCATACTAGCTATGTAACCCCATTTGTAGTTGGCTACATAGACACATGGTCGCATAATATTGCCTTCAGATGTGTATGTGATCTGCTGCATTGGTTAGGCACCGCACAGCTCCAGGGAGCACCATTCTTATAGACCACAGCATAACAGATGCCTCTGGGGAAATTCAGGTAGTCTGACTCCAACCCCTCGTTTCCTTCCACACATAACTTAGCAGCTCAGAAACCCCCTTTTCCAGTAATGTAGACTTTCTGAGGTATGTTGGTTGTCTGTTTATATAAAAATTGCTGTAACAATGCAGTTTCTGATAACAGAATTTATAATAGTCCTGATCCACACAAGCAACTATTTGAATGTTCCTATTTTCATGGAAGGGTTCGCCCACCCACTACTGCTCTATCCTTATTTTGCAGTTTCATTACTAGATTTCTTTGATGCTGTTCAGTCACTCAGTTGTGTCTGATTCTTTGTGACCCCCTGGACTGCAGCACTGCAGGCTTCCCTGACCTTCACCATCTCCCAGAGCTTGCTCAAACTCTGTCCATTGAGCTAGTGATGCCATCCACCCATCTCATCCTCTGTCACCTCCTTCTTCTCCTGCCTTCAATCTTTCCCAGCATCAAGATCTTTTCTAGTGAGTCGGCTCTTCACATTAGGTGGCCAAAGAATTGGAGCTTCAGCTTCAGCACTGGTCTTTCCAGTGAATACTCAGGATTGATTTCCTTTAGGTTGGACTGGTTGGATCTCCTTGCTGTCCAAGGGACTCTCAAGAGTCTTCTCCCACATCACAGTTCGAAAACATCAATTCCTTGGAGCTCAGCCTTCTTTATGGTCCAACTGTCACATCCATACATGACTACTGGGAAAACCATAGCTTTTACTATATGGACCTTTTTTTGACAAAGAAATGCCTCTGCATTTTAATATACTGTCCAGGTTTATCATAGCTTTTCTTCCAAGGAGCAAGAGTCGTTTAATTTTATAGCTGCAGTTATCATCTGCAGTGATTATGGAGCCCAAGAAAATAAAGTCTGTCACTGTTTCCATTGTTTCCACATCTATTTGCCATAAAGTGATGGGACTGGATCCGATGATCTTAGTTTTCTGAATGTTGAGCTTTAAGCCAGGTTGTTTACTCTCCTCTTTCACTTTCATCAAGAGGCTCTTTAGCTCCTCTTCACTTTCTGCCATAAGGGTGGTGTCATCTGCATATCTGAGGTTATTGATATTTCTCCCGGCAATCTTGATTCCAGCTTGTGCTTAAGTGATGGGACTGGATCCGATGATCTTAGTTTTCTGAATGTTGAGCTTTTAAGCCAGGTTGTTTACTCTCCTCTTTCACTTTCATCAAGAGGCTCTTTAGCTCCTCTTCACTTTCTGCCATAAGGGTGGTGTCATCTGCATATCTGAGGTTACTGATATTTCTCCCAGCAATCTTGATTGCAGCCTGTGCTTCCTCCAGCCCATCATTTCCCATGATGTTCTCTGCATGTAATTTAAATAAACAGGTTGACAATATACAGCCTTGACTTACTCCTTTCTCAATTTGGAACCAGTCAGTTGTTCTACATCTGGTTCTAACTGTTTCTTCTTGACCTGCCTACAGGTTTCTCAGGAGGCAGGTCAGGTGGTCTGCTATTCCCATCTCTTTAAGAATTTCCACAGTTTGTTGTGATCCAGCTAGATAAAGGCTTTAGCATAGTCAATGACGCAGGTAGATGTTTTTCTGGAATTCTCTTGCTCTTTCTATGATCCAACAGATCACAGAACAGACAAACTTCTAGTGACTGTCAATCCAATATCTTGTAACATGGAGAGTGTTCCATATTTTTTGTTCCTTACTCTCTCTTTTATTACACTTTCTTGAAAGTTCATTGCTTGTAGGAGATATACCTACAATTTCTCATAGAGTAGGAAATATTTTTGCAAACTGAACAAATTTCAAGTTACCTTGTATCTCCTGAAAACTCTGAAACATATCTGTTTTCAACTCTTCCACACCCTGAGAGTGTACACTCAGTTTTTACCTTCTCTCAGGGATCATGTAGCTATCCAAGGTATTTGTGTATTACATTAGTTAGCCACTACTGCAGTAAAACTGCATAAGAAATGACCTCAAAATCTCAGTGACCTACAACACTTATTTTTCTCACTCATGGGGCTGAGGGACAGCTGAGATGGTTCTGCTTCAGGCTGTGAGTCAAGGTCAGGTCTGTTCCATGTGGCCTCTCATCCTGGGATCAGCAGTTTCTCTGGGCACATTCTTTTCCAACCATATGGCAGAAGCCCAGGCAAGCAAATCAAGCTGAGCAAACACACTTAAAGCTTCAGACTGGACATGAGTTCCACCCAACTTCATTGGCCCAAAGCAAGGTGACAGCAGTAGAATGGAGAAGTGCACTCTGTTCCAAAAGGGAGCCCAAAGAAAAGTGAAAGTGTTAGTCACTCAGTTGTCTCTGCTCTCTGTGACCTCATGGACCCACCAGATTCCTCTGTCTATGGGATTCTCCAGCAAGAATACTGGAGTGGGTTGCCATTTCCTCTTCCAGTGGGTATTCCAGACCCAGGAATGAAACCTGGGCCTCCTGCATCGCAGGCAGATTCTCTACCATCTGAGCCACCAGGGAAGCCCCTGCAACATCATAAGGCACAGGGGTGTGATCACTGTGGTAGTTCTATTAGAGGCAGGAAGTGAAAAATGATCCACTATGAGCAGTAAACCAGTGTGGACAATAATCCACAGGAGTAGGATTGCTGGATCATGTGGTAACTCTGTTTTTAGTTTTTAAGGAAACTCTATTCGTACAACATACTGGCTACACTTTTCCGCTCTAACTGTTAATATTTTTCTTCTTATTCTTTGCAAATGACTTCTATCAAATAATCCCTCTGATGGAATCTTAAATCTTTTCTGTCATTTACAGGAATTGAAGTTGATTGGACTGGATATTCCACACTTTGCTGCAGACCTTCCACTGAACCGATGTAAAAATCGTTACACAAACATCCTACCATGTAAGACGGTCAATAATGCTGATCCCGCTCTTGTCTTCCAAAGGCTGAAGGGCTGTTATGGCAGATGAATCAGTTCCACCAACCTCTAGCCAGGCCAGGAATGATCTGTATCCTCAAGGCCATGTCTGCAATTGCCTTGATTGCACTGGTGCTTTGATATCATTAGATCTTGTTGTATGTAGGAAGATTTAATTATCATACTTTTAAACAAATTGTATCTGAACAGGAAAAAAAACTGACCTTTTGACCCTTTGGAGTTCAAAACATCTTAGCCAAATAAGGGATGAGATAAATTGTGCTCATAACCTATTTTCAGTCAGTTCATTGACAGTGGAAGGAGGCAAATAGAAAGGCAATGCAAGGTGTGAAAAAAGCTCCTTTCTTACTTCTGGCAAGTTCTGCTGTTCCTTATTATTTTGCAGTAAAAGCAACATTCAAAGAAAAAGTAACACAAAGTACTTAATAGGATCATTAAAACACATTCTCATATCAATTTAACATTCTATTCTGCTACACTCTAGTGGGGGCTGCGAAAGAAGGGAAAAGTGCAAACCTTTACAAAGAGAAGCCTCCTTCATGAGGGTTTTTGACAAAATTAGGTAGGATTAATATGCTTTTGAACTGTGGGGTTGGAGAAGACTCTTGAGAGTCCCTTGGACTGCAAGGAGATCCAACCAGTCCATTCTGAAGGAGATTGGTCCTGGGTGTATTTTGGAAGGAATGATGCTAAAGCTGAAACTCCAGGACTTTGGCCTCCTCACACAAAGAGTGACTCATTGGAAAAGACTCTGATGCTGAGAGGGATTGGGGGCAGGAGGAGAAGGGGACGACAGAGGATGAGATGGCTGGATGGCATCACGGACTCGATGGACGTGAGTCTGAGTGAACTCTGGGAGTTGGTGATGGACAGGGAGGCCTGGTGTGCTGCGATTCATGGTCTCGCAAAGAGTTGGACATGACTAAATGACTGAACTGAACTGAACTGAATATTATTATGAGCTTCCCTGGTGGTTCAGTGGTAAAGAATCTGCCAGCAATGTAGGAGGTGCAGGAGCTGCAGGTTCAATCCCAGAGTCAGAAAGATACCCTGGAGGAGGGCGTGACAACCCACTCCA
>SJYC01022987.1:0-21143 GCA_006408675.1 Madoqua kirkii | reverse complement strand
TTGACTAGATGGACCTTTGTTGGCAAAGTAATGTCTCTGCTTTTGAATATGCTATTTAGGTTGGTCATAACTTTTCTTTCAAGGAGTAAGCGTCTTTTAATTTCACGGCTGCAGTCACCATCTGCAGTGATTTTGGAGCCCAGAAAATAAAGTCTGACAGTTTCCACTGTTTCTCCATCTATTTCCCATGAAGTGATGGGACCAGATGCCATGATCCTCATTTTCTGAATGTTGAGTTTTAAGCCAACTCTTTCACTCTCCTCTTTCACTTTCATCAAGAAGCTTTTTAGTTCCTCTTCACTTTCTGCCATAAGGATGGTGTCATCTGCATATCTGAGGTTATTGATATTTCTCCTGGCAATCTTGATTCCAGCTTGTGCTTCTTCCAGTCCAGCGTTTCAAGACAATTTCAGGACCATTAACAGAGAAATTTGTATTTTAAAAGGAAAATATTTTAGAAGGAGATGAGGACACTTTGCAGCCTTTTGAGGTTAAATATGTAGGTGATTGTCCAGGTCAAGATGTACAGTAAAAGGACTTCCCTGGTGGTCCAGTGGTTAAGAGGCTGTGCTCCCAATGCAAGTGGCCCAGGTTCAGTCCTTTGTTGGGGAACTAGATCCTGTGTACCACAATTAACACCTGGTCAAATAAATTAAAAGAAAAAAATAAATAAATAAACCCGAGCAACTTTATTTTAAAAAATCTACTAAGAAGTTGTTAACTTGACATTGAAATGATAAATTTGAAAGTCATGCCCCCAAAAAGGAAAATTCAAGATGAGAATTACAAGTAAATGTTTTCAAAGAGTTCATGAAGACATAGGAAAATGCCTAGGGAACTATTCTCAAGTGGAAAAAAAGTAACATATATATTTCAGTTGCAATGTATTTAAATATATGTTCCTAGATAAAAGGTAAAAACAAAATAATCAATACATTATCATTCCATCAACATTATGAATATATGAATGAATTTTATCCATTTTTCATAAGAAGTTGTTAACTTGACATTGAAATGATAAATTTGAAAGTCATGCCCCCAAAAAGGAAAATTCAAGATGAGAATTACAAGTAAATGTTTTCAAAGAGTTCATGAAGACATAGGAAAATGCCTAGGGAACTATTCTCAAGTGGAAAAAAAGTAACATATATATTTCAGTTGCAATGTATTTAAATATATGTTCCTAGATAAAAGGTAAAAACAAAATAATCAATACATTATCATTCCATCAACATTATGAATATATGAATGAATTTTATCCATTTTTCTTCCAATGTTCTATAATGAACAGATGTTATTCTTATAAACAGAAAAGGAAAACAGTAAAAATGAAAATGCAAAAATATAAGTGATAATCAAATTTTCTGTTAAACCTTGATAAGATTAACATAAATGTCTCTTAAAAAAGAGATCTGTTTCAAAAATCCTTCTACTGACTAAAAATCACACTTCACAAAAGGCCAATGGGTACTATGCAACAATCAATTTTCTCAAGGCTACATGGTTCCAGTTATAAATAATAAGCTATTTATTCTCACATTCCTAGTAAGAATTGGGCACATTCTCTCTGTCTTCTTCTATAACAGGCTTCTATATTCTTAAAAGAGAAACAGAGATATATCTGGGCATGGAGAAAACCTTTGAGGGAGAAAAGGTAACTCTAAGTGTCAAGATAGAAAATTTGAGCTTCAATACAGGACTGCTCCTATTAAAATTCACTCCATCACCAAGTACTGAAACAAAGATTTAACTTTTAATTTTACAGTTTAATAAATGTTGGCAACATCTTATTCTCTGGAGAAAAATTATATCAAACATAGGAGGAGAAAAAAAAGAAATTTTTATTAAATCTTGAATTAAATAACCTAATTTGTTGGATCAGATGTAACAAAAGTATAAAAAACAAAGTAAATATATTGGCTTTGTCTACTCAGAAACTCACATTTGTACTAACATTAACTAACATTAACATGACCTCCCCAGTGTCTCAGATGGTAAAGGGCCTCCCTACAACGTGGGAGATCTGGGTTCTATCCCTGGGTTGGGAAGATCTCCTGGAGAAGGAAATGGCAACCCCCTCCAGTATTCTTGCCTGGAAAATCCCATGGATGGAGGAACCTGGTAGGCTACAATCCATGGTGTTGTAAAGAGCTGGACATGACTGAGTGACATTTACTTACTTTACTAACTACAGTTAGCCTGGAGCAGTATATAGCAGATAATCAACAAGATACAAGTTTCCAGGATTCCTCTGAAATTGGTTAGTATTTTTCCTTCTCAACTATCTTGAAGGGAGCTGTTTTATACCAAGTGGCCTGAGACATTCATTTCTCCTAATGACAACTCTCCCAGGGCCACTTGGATATAAATAAAAATATAATTTTTTTTAATTAAAAAAATTTTTTTAATATAATAAAAACATAATTTATCCATGTGATATCATGACTAAAGAGACCAGACAGAGACAGAAACAAAGGAGAGGTCATTCCTTATGTATCATTTAGGCAGGTATTAACTCAGGTACCAGGTGCTCATCTGTAATTTCTTCGCCCAATGAGAGGGATTCCTGGGTCAGCCTAGACTGCTGATCCCACATCAGAGGCACTAGAGAGTCATGTCCAGCTGGGTACTGAACCTAGCCTAGAACAGGCCTCCAAAAAGAACTATAGTTGTGCCATAATTGACTTTCTAATATCCTCTGCTTGTGATCTCTCCAGAGTTCTGGGAAAAAACATAGCGTATGTAAAGGATCCCTGGCTTTGAAACTACAAAGGCTTGGATTTAAATTCCAGTGCCACCATGTGACACTTATTATATGACCTTGGACAAGTCATTTAACCACTTGAAACTAAATTTTTGCATCTGTGAAAATAAGGAGAGGAAATTCCCTAGTTGCTCAGTGTTAAAGGATCTGCCTGTCAATGTAGGAGATACAGGTTCAATCCCTGATCCTGGAAGATCCCACATGCCACAGAGCAACTAAGCCCATGCACCACAGCTACTGAGCACATCCTCCAAGGTCAGGAGCTGCAACTACTGAAGCCTGTGCACCCTAGAGCTATGAGAGAAGAGAAGCCGCTGCAATGAGAAGCCTGCACACCTCAGCTAGAGGGCAGCCCCTGCTCCCCAAAGCCAGAGACAGGCCCGAGCAGCAGCAAAGATGCAGCACAGGCAAAAATTAAGTGTATATATATATACATATATATATATATATTTGTTTTTTTTTAATGGGGGAGAAAATTTTACCACAGGAAATAATCATTGGAATTAACTGAGATAACTACATATTGATACAAATATTATAACTGTATCAACTCAGTGCTAGGATACAAAGAAGTCTTGTATTTAGGTTCTCTAAAGAAGCAGAACCAACATGAAGCAGATGATTGACAGATTCTTACATACATACATATATACCTGCATACAAAGATATAAGGATAAATATACAGATATCAATACATACACAGATAAATACATAGATATATAAACATGTAATCAACAGATATATTCATGGAGAGAGAGAGAGTATGAAAATTATGGAGACTCAGAAGAGCTGGTCATATACATCCAGTCTAAAAGCCAACAGACTCAGGAAGAGCCAGTGTTTCAGTCTGAGTGCAAAGGCAGGAAGAGACTGATGTTCCAGCTCAAGAAGTCAGGTAGGAAGAGATCTATCTTAATTGTCAGGGTGTTAGTCCTTTTGTTTGATCCAGGTCTTCAACTGATCGGATGAGGCCCACCTGCACTGGAAGGACAGTCTCCTTCACTCAGCCTAAAGATTCACATGTCAGTCTCATCCAGAAATACCTTCTCTCACACGCCCAGAATAATGTTCGACCAAATATCTGAGCACTCATCAGCCAGTCAAGTCAACACATAAAGCTAGCCATCACTACAAGATCTTAGTGGTTCACAAGGAGCATTCATTCTTCTTAGACAATGGCTACCACAAGCATGATCTGACAGCAGTGGCAGACAGGCATGAGAACATGCCCGTTTATGTACAAGTCATTTAAGCATCCATTCACATCACATCTGCTAATATCTGAGTAGTTCAAGCAAGCCACATGGCAAGCCCAACAGTCATAGAGCTTGGAAATATACCCACCTCTGGTAGGAGAAACTGCAAAGTCACAGAACAAAGGGCTTGAATGCAGAGAATAGCAAAAACTGTGGGCAAATGATACAATTTAATATGGTAACTCATTGCCAGGCACATGTTGATATCCAGTAAATTTTATTTGTATGTCTTTCCCATTTCCTCTATCCCAGTTCCACTTGCTGTTTTCCAAGAATTTTCTCATTCCTCTTTGCAATGTTCCATACTGAATACAAATATAATATTTTAAATAATTAAGATAATTATATTAATAAGAAAATGCTCATTCACTCTATGGAAAGTTTCATGTACCAGCCAAGATGCTTTCTTAACTGACCCACAGTATCTGTTAGTTCATGGCCCTGAGAGATTTTACAGTCAATTAGGAAGGTAGCATGTGTATAAGTAGTTTGCATCCTATTCTTCAGTGTGCCCTACTTCGCACTTTCCTGTTTCAAATTTCACCTGCTGTTATTTTGCTCAATTAACTATGTTTGTTCCACAATTATCTAATCCTTTTAATATGTTCTGGGAGTCTTTAAAGCTCTATTCTCATCTTTGCCCTGACTAAATAATTTATCATCTGGCATGTCAACAGTCTGGCCATTCTGCCCAGCTTGTCAGAAACTTCTTTGAAAATATGAACATTTCAAGTCCCAATGTAGAAGGTACGGATGTTGTACAACTAATTTTGTTGCAAGCTGTGACCTGCCTTTTTCTCTTCCTTGTTTTACTAATCTCTCAGCTCATTTTTAAATCCATAATAGAATTTTACATCTCACCACAATGCTGCCAGTTTCTTTGTGTACTTCTTTCTGGAACAAATATGAAGATTTTATCAAGATGTCAACAGTCACAGTGAATAGCAAAGCAACATGAAAATCACTCATAAGGAACTGAAAGCTTCAGGTGGAATTTTAATCTTTAGAAGCCAGTGTTTAACGTGAAGATGGGTATTTAACCCTTAAGATATGTTCTTTCAAAGGAAGAACATTATATTTGTTGTCTCGTCTAGGATCTCTCAGGGCTTCCCAGGTAGCTCAGTGGTAAAGAATCTGCCTGCCAATGCAGGAGCCACAGGAGACACAGGTTCTATCCCTGGGCTGGGACAATCCCCTGGAGGAGGGTGTGGCAACCCATTCCAGTGTTCTTCTATGGAGAGGAGAGCCTGGTGGGTTATAGTCCATGGAATTGCAAAGAGCTGGACATGACTAAGCAATGAGCATGCACACTGAATCTATCAGGATGTATAGATGTGCTCAGGCAGTCCATTTTATTTTAATTCTCACCACAACTTTACTAGATTTTTACTGCTATATCTTGTTTACAGATAAAAGAAATGAGTTAACCACAAGGACTTGACCAGAGTGGTCAGCAAAGATGTGAAACTCGCAATGATGGATTCTGAAGTCCATCTTTCCTCGAAATCTCACTTAATGCACTTAATAACTCTTTCTCATTTGTCATCTATGACTTTTAGTGATAAAAATTCTCACCATCCCACAGATATATTGAGTATTAAATTTCAAAAATGAATTCAAGCAAGAAGACAGAACATCAAGTTGTTTCAAACTATACTCTTCCCATTAAAAAGAATATATGCATATATATGTATATGTATACATGTACACACACACACATGCACACATGTATATATGGCTTCCCTGATTGCTCAGTGGGTAAAGAATCTGCCTGCAATGCAGGAGACACAGAAGATGTGGGGTTGATCCCTGGGTTGGAAAGATCCCCTGGGGGAGGAAAATAGCAACCCATTCCAGTATTCTTGCCTGAAAAATCCACAGACAGAGGAGCTTGGAGGGCTACAGTCCAAAGGGTCACAAAGAGTAGGGCATAACTGAGTGACTAACCATGCCCGCACATATATATATATCTGTGAAAGGGAAAGCCACTCAGTCCTATCTGACTCTTTGTGACCCCATGGACTATACAGTACACAGAATTCTCCAGGCCAGAGTACTGGAGTATTCTTATCCCTTCTCCAGGGGACATATATGATCTACTATGGGAGACTTCCCCTCCCAATTTGAAAATCAACCATTTGTAATATTAAAATCAGTTCAGGAAAACTATCACCTCGGTATCAGTCTCCAAATTCACTAGGCTATTTCTTTTTCTCACTGTATGTTATCTCCAGACATTTTTGGTCACACATTCTTAGTAAAAATTTTTGCATATCTATCTTCAAAGCAAGTTTATTGATTTATACATCATTTACCTGGACTACTTTTATCCACATGTTATATGTTTCACAAAGTTGATTTTTTCTTATTTTTAGAGAAAAGATATAACTAAAAGTTTTAGCATCTTTTCCTCCACCATTAAGTGAGAGGAAGAATAGTTAGAGACCAGTGCTAAATTATAAGCTTCTTGAGGTCCTCAATAGAATCTTATTTGCCTCTGACTCTGCGAGACTGTGCAGCCCAAAAGAGATACCCTATGTACAAGGTCAGTAGCAACAACCTTGAGGATATACCCCACATTCAAGGTAAGAGAAACCTCAGTAAGATGGTAGGTGCTGAGAAAGGGCATCAGAGGGCAGACAGACTGAAACCACAATCACAAAAAACTAACCAATCTAATCACATGGATACAACCTTGTCTAACTCAATGAAACTAAGCCATGCTGTGTAGGGCCACCCAAGATGGACGGGTCTTGGTGGAGAGTTCTGACAAATGGTGGTCCACTGGAGAAAACAATGGCAAACCATTTCAGTATTCTTGTCTCAAGAACCCCATGAAAGTATGAAAAGGCAAAAATATAGGACGTTGAAAGAGAAACTCCCCAAGTTGGTAGGTTCCCAATATGCTACTGGAGGAGAGTGGAGAAATAACTCAAGAAAGAATGAAGGGATGAAGCCAAAGCAAAAACAACACCCAGTTGTGGATGGGACTGGTAATAGAAGCAAGGTTCCATGCTGTAAAGAGCAATATTGCATAGGAACCTGGAATGTTAGGTCCATGAATCAAGGCCAATTGGAAGTGATCAAACAGGAGATGACAATAGTGAACATTCACAATAGTGAACATTTAAGGAATCAGCAACTAAAATGGACTGGGATGGGTGAATTTAACTCAGATGACCATTATATTTACTATTGTGGGCAAGAATCCCTTACAAGAAATGGAGTAGCCATCATAGTCAACAAAAGAGACCAAAATGCAGTACTTGGCGGCAGCCTCAAAAACGACAGAATGATCTCTGTTCCCTTCCAAGGCAAATCATTCAATATCATGGTAATTCAAGTCTATGCCCCAGCCAGTAATGCTGAAGAAGCTGAAGTTGAATGGTTCTATGAAGACCTACAACACTTCAGAACTAACACCCAAAAAAGATGTCCTTTGCGTTATAGGGGACTGGAATGCAAAAGCAGGAAGTCAAGAAACACCTGGAGTAACAGGCAAATTTGACCTTGGAATACAGAATGAAGCAGGGCAAAGGCTAACAGAATTTTGCCAAGAGTGCACACTGGGCATTGCAAACACCCTCTTTCAACAACACAAGAGAAGACTCTACACATGGACTTCACCAGATGGTCAACACTGAAATCAGATTGATTATATTCTTTGCAGCCAAAGATGGAGAAGCTCTACACAGTCAGCAAAAACAAGACCAGGAGCTGACTGTGGCTCAGATCATGAACTGCTTATTGACAAATTCAGACTTAAACTGAAGGAAGTAGGGAAAACCACTAAACCATTCAGGTATAACCTAAATCAAGTCCCTTATGACTAGACAGTGGAAGTGAGAAATAGATTAAAGACTAGATCTGATAAATAGAGTGCCTAATGAACTATGAATGAAAGTTTACGAGACTGTACAGGAGACAGGGATCAAGACCATCCCCAAGAAAATGAAATGCAAAAAAAAGCAAAATGGCTGCCTGAGGAGGCCTTACAAATAGCTGTGAAAAGAAGAGAAGCAAAAAGCAAAAGAGAAAAGGAAAGATATACCCATTTGAATGCAGAGTTCCAAAGAAGAGCAAGGAGAGATAAGTAAGCCTTCCTCAGCGATCAATGCAAAGAAATAGAGGAAAATAATAGAATGGGAAAGACGAGGGATCTCTTCAAAATATCAGAGACACCAAGGGAACATTTCATGCAAAGATGGGCTCAATAAAGGACAGAAATGGTAGGGACCTAACAGAAGCAGAAGATATTAAGAAGAGGTGGCAAGAATACACAGAACTGTACAAAAAAGATCTTCACGACCCAAAATCACGATGGTGTGATCACTCACCTACAGCCAGATATCTTGGGATATGAAGTCAAGTGGGCTTTAGGAAACATTACTATGAACAAAGCTAGTGGAGGTGATGGAATTCCAGTGAAGCTATTTCAAATCCTGAAAGATGATGCTGTGAAAGTGCTGCACTCAATATGCCAGCAAATCTGGAAAACTCAACCAGACATCCTGGAATGTGAAGTCAAGTGGGCCTTAGGAAGCATCACTATGAACAAAGCTAGTGGAGGTGATGGAATTCCAGTGGAGCTATTTCAAATCCTGAAAGATGATGCTGTGAAAGTGCTGCACTCAATATGCCAGCAAATCTGGAAAACTCAGCAGTGGCCACAGGACTGGAAAAGGTCAGATTTCATTCCAATCCTAAAGAAAGGCAATGCCAAAGAACAACTGCACTCATGTCACCTGGTAGTAAAGTAATGTTTAAATTCTCCAAGCCAGGCTTCAGCAATACATGAACCATGAATTTCCAGATGTTCAAGCTGGTTTTAGGAAAAGCAGAGGAACTAGAGATCAAATTGCCAACATCTGCTGGATCATAGAAATAGCAAGAGAGTTCCAGAAAAACATCTATTTCTGCTTTATTGACTGTGCCAAAGACTTTGACTGTGTGGATCACAATAAACTGTGGAAAATTCTTCAAGAGACAGGAATACCAGACCACCTATCCTGCCTCTTGAGAAAGCTGTACGCAGGTCAGAAAGCAACAGTAGGAACTGGACATGGAACAACAGATTGGTTCCAAATAGGAAAAAGATTACATTAGGCTGTATACTGTCACTCTGCTTATTTAACTTATATGCAGAGTATATCATGAGAATGCTGGGCTGGATGAAACACAACCTGAAATCAAGATTTCTGAGAGAAATATCAATAACCTCAGATATGCAGATGACACCACCCTTATGGCAGAAAGTGAATAAAAACTAAAGAGCCTCTTGATGAAAGTGAAAGAGGAGAGTTACAAAGATGGCTTAGAGCTCAACATTCAGAAAACTAAGATCATGGCATCCAATCCCATCACTTCATGGCAAATAGATGGTAAAATAGTGGAAACAGTGGCTGACTTTATTTTGGGGGCTCCAAAATCAATGCAGATGATGACTGCAGCCATAAAATTAAAAGATGCTTACTCCTTGGGAGAAAAGTTACGACCAACCAAGATAGCATATTGAAAAGCAGAGACAATACTTTGCCAACAAATGTCCATCTCATCAAGGCTATGGTTTTTCCAGTAGTCATGTATGGATGTGAGAGCTGGACTATAAAGAAGCTGAGCTCCAAAGAATTGATGCTTTTGAACTGTGGTGATGGAGAAGACTCTTGAGAGTCCCTTGGACTGCCAGGAGATCAAACCTGTTCATCCTAAAAGAGATCAGTTCCAAGTGTTCATTGGAAGGACTGATATTGAAGCTGAAACTCCAATACTTAGGCCACCAGATGCAATACTCTGATGCTGGGAAAGATTGGTGCTGGGAGGAGAAGCAGACCACAGAGGATGAGACAGCTGGATGGCATCACCGACTCAATGGAGATGAGTTGAGTAGACTCTGGGAGTTGGTGATGGACAGGGAGGCCTGGCATCCTGCAGTCCATGGGGTCTTGAAGAGTCAGACTCGTCTGAGCGACTGAACTGAACTGAATTGTGAGACTGAGCACAGACCTGGACCATGTTAGGCATGGAATTGAAGCTTGTAAGGTTAGTAATGGATGAGAGAGCTGATTTTTTAAGAAAAGATCAGAGCAAGCCTTTGTTACATTTCTCGAGCTCCAGAAAAATATCTGTTGTCAAGGACATATGAGACCTTACATTCTTTCCCCAAATATGAATTTTCTCATGAAATGAATCTGTCTTGACACAATAACACTCAAATCTCCACTCTAAGATAAAATGGTTTCTAGGAATGGGTACTGACCTGAGACTTTGACATTTAATTTCAGCCTTTTTACTGGCTTAATTCATGCCTTTGCACAGGTCTCTCCATCCTTTTGAATCCCTTTTGTATCAACTATTAGAGAAGCTTGGAATATATAATTATGAATAGCACTCCAGCTACACCCAACTAAGTTAGAGGTTGCTTGTAATTATTTTCTTGAAGAGAAGTTACATAGCGCTTTTCAAAGATTTATATAAATACTTATAAAAATTAAGTTAATTGAACCAGTCTAATACTGAGAAAAGTTGTTCTTTCTTCTTTATATTCCTAAGTAAAAAAGCAGATAAAGCCCAGAGACGAGAAAGGATGTGGCTAGGTCCAAACATATGTGTTGTAAAATATGTGTTGTAAGAGATACCATCCTTCAGCAACTCCCACGTAAACACAATGTGTATAGGAAACTCTGTTTCCCTACGAGGCTTACTTTTTTGGTAGAATCTCTAAGGAAAGACAAAGACAATCAAATTAAGGCTAATAAGTGATGCAATAAGAAACAAGTCATAAATTTCTTTGTGCTGATCTGTTTCTGTTCAAGGAATGGATACAAGTTGATTAAATTACAAAATGCTATTATAAGAAAACAGAAGGGTGGGGGTTGGGAGAGAGACTTTTTTCTTCAAACAGTTGAAAACTTCCATTTTCAAAGAAATAGCATTTTATTTATATAATTAAATATATCGTGTAATTCCTTCTGCCAAACATACACTGTATCTAAAAATTGTCTCTTGGCATTTTGTCAGACTCTGATGTTCCAAAGACTACACTAATGTGAAAGGATGAAATAAGTTATACTGAATGAGTGGAAAATTCTACCATCAGATGGCAATTTTTGTCAGAGATCTGCCCTTTATCTCCTAAATTAGATCTAGTTGCCTTCCTAGAAATTAGCATTCTTATCAGAGACTAAAGCAGTCCCAAAACAAAAGAGAAAATTTAAATACTCCATAGAGTTTAATGAAGCAATCTTCTGACTTCCCAATATTTATTACTTTGACAGAAAGCAAAGTCACATATGGAGTATAGATGAAGTAAAAGAGTGTACATTTTTAAAATCCTCATTTTTTTTTCTCCTCCATGCAATGGTTTGCTTAAGGAAACTCCGCAGTCAAATGTTCTCTCTAAAAAAGGCTGCTCTTTGACAGTCTCCTGGCAAATAAAGTGGATTGGGGAAGTTTTTCCTGGTTTAAATGTTGCATCCTTCACAGGAGCAGTTCAGTGACTTTTCTTCCCATTCTACAATGTTTCCCACCAAAGATGTAAAACTCAGAGCAAGAAATTTCCAAAGCCAGCTTTTGAACCTCTACTAATAGCCATAGGCTCTTAGGACATCATTTGAGCATGGATAAGACAAAATTATCCTGTCTTTATATATTCCCTAGTAGCTCAGTCAGTAAAGAATCTGCCTGCAATGCAGGAAACCAAGGTTTGATCCCTGGGTTGGGAAGATTTCTCTAGAGAAGGAAATGACAGAGGAGCCTGGCAGGCTATAATTCATGGGTGGCAAAGAGTTGGACATGCTTTGGTGATTAAACCACCACCATAACATCTCCTTTGTATAACTGAGTACACTGAAGCTCAAAAAAGTTAAATAACTTGCCCAAATGCAGACAGCCAGCAAGTGACCACTGTCTATTTACCCCAAAGCTCACTATGTCATAATAGCATGTGGACAACCTGATAATCTGCTGGGTTTCCAGCCTTGTTTTCACCTCAACAGTGACAGAATAGAATATAATTTCTTGAGACACTCCTATCTCATACAAGGTAAATACTTTATTGTTGTTGTTTTGTTTTGTTTTGTTTTGGCTGTGCTGGGTCTTCCTTGCAGCCCACAGGTTTTCCCCAGTTGCAGACGTGGGTGTCTCTGTTGTGGTGCAAAGGCACCATAGCATTCAGGTTCAGCCACTGTGGCATAGCATTCAGCTCTCTAGTTGTGGCACAAGGGCCTAGCTGTCCTGCAGTATGTGGGATCTTAGCTCCCTGACCAGAGATCGAACCTGCATCCCCTGCACTGGAAGGTGTATTCTCAACCACTGGACCTCCAGGGAGGTCCCAAGATTAATCCTGATTTGACTTTACATTGTGGGCATTTTTTTTAATATTTTAAATTAAACACAACTCTTTTTCCTCTAAAAACAAATCAAGCAAAGCCATGCTTCCTTAATGAATCCCACACCCACAAAATATTGAAACCAGGAAGTAAGCAACCCAGATGTATAAAGAAACCCACTCTAGTAATAACTTTCTCCTTAAGAATTTATGGTGTTTTCATATCTATCATCTCATTCCTTACAACATCTTTCTATAAAACTTAATTACTACATTTCATGATTAGTCATAGTTTCCAAAGACTGCTATTTCTAAACTAGCTCATCCAAAGAACCTGCAGGAGGAGAGAAAGATTTATTTCATCGTCTTAGATTTAGCACATTTTTTTTCCCCAAATAAAAACAACTGAAGGGTGGAGAGTATAATTCTAGTTGAATATAATCCCAACCCATACTTACAGCCCAGTGGCTTTTTACAAAGGAGTGCTTCTTTCCATTCTGACACTACTCTCTGCTCTCTCCTCTCCCTCATTTTCCTTAAAGAAAACTTGAGTAGATTCTAGAATCATGATCAAGTGAATTTCTCCATAATGTTTAAGCATGCAGTGCATACACACGTGCACATGCCTATTTATTTATTTATTAGAAAAGCTACAATATTATGTCATAATTACAATATTGTGCTCAGGTGCTCAGTTGCCCAGTCATGCCCAACTCCTCGTGATCCTATGGACTATAGATCACCAAGTTCCTCTGTTCTTGGAATTTTTTTCAGGCAAGAATACTGGAATGGGTTGCCATTTCCTCCTCCAGGGGATCTTCCCAACCCAGTGATGAAATCTGCATCTCCTGAATTGCAATAGTGTGTCTTCATCTGGTGATTCTGCAAGCCCAGGCAAAAAGAATTGGTGTCATTTTCACTGGAATTCCACAAGATTTTAATTTCTCACAATTTTCTTTTCTTAAAAACTAGTGAGTAGGGACTTCCTTAGCAGTCTAGTGGCTAGGACTTTGCACTTTCACTAGTGAGGGCCCAGGTTTGATCCCTGGTTGGGGAACTAAGATCCCACAAGCTGCACGGTGCAACCAAAAAAATATAAAAAAATCCCCCCAAAAATTAGTAAGCAAAGCAACACTTGCAATTATACAGAAAGAAATACTGCTACCATACCTTTAAATATAACTAGGCCAGTAATTGGACTCTGAGTTTGATAATGAAATTAGCCTCAGGCAGTTTCACAGGTACTCATCTCATTCAACATGTCTTTAACCAGTGCTGGCGTTAATTTTCATGGCATCTGCTAGCTATTCACTGCAGCAAGGGAAAGCAATGGAAAGAGGTATCTTCAGAATCTCAAAAGTAAAAGGACCCTAAGACTTATCCAAAATGCACAATTGTGGCCCCCTGTTGTGGATCAGACTTACCTGGAATAAGAGGTCTTATTATGGTGTCCAAATGTCCCCTTTAACTACCTGAAAGCTTTCACTTTTGTACAGAGGATGAGTAAAAAATAGATTTCCACCACTCATTATTTAACCTTATTATCATGCAGAAGATCACACTGATGCAAATTAGTGGTACCAACTAATTTGGTACCAACTCATGAAGCAATGTTTGCTCTTACTATAAAACACATATTCTACCCCTTTGCCAAAAAGCTGTGCCTGTGACTAAAAAGGATTCCTAGAAAAAGAAACACAATCCACATTGAAAATGAGAACTATCACTGAGTCTCCAATCTCTTCTTTTTCTCAGATGAGAAAGATATGAATTGAGAAATATCTTTATTTTCTCCAGACACCTATCAAATAGGGCATCAGGGAGAATCTGCATAGAGGCCTCACATGGAGAACTTCTTTAATTTGTATTGAACAATGTGATTATCACCAATGAGTTCACAGGTGATACACAATTCCTCTCTGCATGTAGCAAGCGGTGCTGGAAACAAAAACTCTGTCATCCTAAGACATGTATTAGTTTGCCTGAGCTGCCATAACAAAGCATTACAGATTGGGTGACTTGAACAGCAGAAATGTGTTGGCTCACAGTTATGGAGGCTAGAAATCCAAACTTAAGATGCCACCAGGGTTGATTCCATCTGAGGGCTCCAAGGGAGAATATGTCCCACACCTCCTTCCTTGGTTTTAGATGGCTGTATTCTTAGAGAAGGGAATGTCACCCCACTCCAGTACTCTTGCCTGGAAAATCTCATGGATGGAGGAGCCTGGTAGGCTGCAGTCCATGGGGTCGCTAAGAGTCGGGCATGACTGAGCGACTTCACTTTCCCTTTTCACTTTCATGCACTGGAGAAGGAAATGGCAACCCACTCCAGTGTTCTTGCCTGGAGAATCCCGGGGATGGGGGAGCCTGGTGGGCTGCTGTCTATGGGGTGGCACAGAGTCGGACACAACTGAAGCGACTTAGCAGCAGCATTCTCCCTACATCTCTTCCTATTTCCTTACCTTTATGTGCACTTCCATGTCCAAATTTCCCCTTCTTAAAAGGACACCAGTGATGTTGCTTTAGGGTCCACTCTAATGACCTCCTTTCAACTTGAATATCTCCATAAAGATTCTATCTCCACATATAGTCACATTCTGCAATGACAAGGAGTTGGGATTTCAACATATGAATTTAGAGTGGACATGGCTTAGCCCAGAATGAGACACTGCTAGCTAAATATCATGCACAATTTAGGTGAACTGTGCCACGTCTTATGTCTTATGCAGCAAGTTGTTGATTTTGTTCATCACCAAATTTTAATAAGAATCTGGTACAGATTGTTGTTCAGTCGCTAAGTTGTGTCCAACTCTTTGGGACTCCATGGACTGTAGCCTGTCAGTCTCCTCTGTTCATGGAATTCTCCAGGCAAGAATACTGGAGTGGGCTACCATTCCCCTCTCCAGGTACAGATAGAGGAGGTCCAAATAGCATAAGATCCCAAATTATGCCCTCAAACACTAACCAATTTAATTGAGAAACTGGATGCACACACAAAATAAATAACAATACAATGTACTTGTGATGAAGAGTAAGATAAAATTTTATAAACTGAATGATTCTTTCATTTCCTTAATTATACAGTTATCAGCACAACCAAAAGACACGTATGAGCAGCAGCCATCACAGCCATGACTTAATCAGAATGATTAGACACTAAGTAAAAATGGAAAAACCACTGGGAAATTGCCTTTAAGTCTAATAGGCCAGTATCAGAGATCAATGTACAATAATATATTAACAGAACCTTTATCTCTTATTTACCTGCTCTGAATGCTCATTTCTACATTTGTGCTAGTAAGTAATACAGCTGCCAGCTGTTATACAGGTCATTTTATTTGGCTTTCCAACACCAAAACGTGTACTGTAAATTTACAAATGTTGATGATGAAGCTAGGAACCTTTAGTTGACACGTTCAAGGTTTTACCACAACTTGGCACTGAAAACAGGTCAAGATTTTGGGTTCTTTCTGCTTCTGCCCACTGCCCTGCTTCTCATAAAGCAGTAAGGACTGCAACCGTAGAAAATTCATAGAGAGATGGGAATACCAGACCACCTTACTTGTCTCCCTGGAAACCTGTATGCAAGACAAAAAGCAACAGCTTGAATCAGACATGGAACAATGAACTGGTTCAAAATTGAGAAAGGAATATGTCAAAGCTCTATAACATTATCATGAGAAATGCTAGGCGGGATGTAGCACAAGCTAGAATCAAGATGGCCAGAAGAAATATCAATAACATCAGAGATGCAGATGACACCACCCTAATGGTAGAAAGAGATATCAGTTTGCCGACAAAGATCCATATAGTCAAGCTATGGTTTTTCTAGTAGTCATGTATGCTTGTGAGAGTCAGTCCATTAAGAAGGCTGAACACTGAAGAGCTGATGCTTTTGAATTGTGGTGCTGGAGAAGACTCTTAAGAGTCCTTTGGACAACAAGGAGATCAAACCAGTCAACCTAAAGGAAATCAAGCCTGAACATTCATTGGAAGGACCGATGCTGAAGCTGAAGCTCCAATACTTTGGCCACCTGATACAAAGAGCTGACTCTTTGGAAAAGAACCTGATGATGAGAAAGATTGGGGGCAGAAGGAGAAGGGGGTGACAGAGGATGAGATGGTTGGGTGGCATCATACACTTAATGAACATAAGTTTGAGCAAACTCTGGGGGCTGGTGAAGGACAGGGCAGGCTGGTATGCTGGTTCTACAGGGTTGCAAAGAGTCGGACATGACTAAGCAACTGAACAACATCAGCAAAGACTGCAAATCTTGCATGGATAACATTGCTTTGTAAAGTTTCTCAGTCCATCAGCACCTGAACCAGGCAGCTGTCTCATAAACATGTTTTGTGGGCCACAAGGCCAAAGAGTGAAAGGTTGCAAGTGAATTAATACCAACTCAAAATGAATCTTCTACCAATGTTGGGTCAGGAGCTATCTACCTATCATCTTACATGAAAAATGTACTTGTAAATTATATTGTAGACAGCCCACTGAAAATACAAACAAGAATAAAAAGACTTTGGTCTTTGGAACCATTTCTGTTTCCATAGCCTTGATACCATGTTTACAAACCTGTTGCTATAGTTTCATAAACTTGAACAACAGGTTCCTACATGTATGGGTCTTATTGCTACTAACTATAAGAAATAGACACAGAATTGAACAGTCATGGAGGAGAGAGAGAAATACAACAAAACAGTTATTGGAGTAGTTGAGCTTACATACTAGTGATTCTCAAACCAGAGTCATCCTGTCCCTAGGGAGACCTCAGAATCACCTGCCACTATATATTATGTTCTAGGAGGATGACAGTGATCCCTCACATCCTCGTGCTCTTTCACTAATGTAGTTTTTCACTAATGTAAGTTTTCTTATCAAGAGGTGGGCTTCCCAGGTGGTACTAATGGTAAAGCATCCACCTACAATACAGGAGATAGAAGTGATGCGTGTTCAGTCCCTGGGTTGGGAAGATCCCCTGGAGAAGGGCATAGAATTCACTTCAGTATTTATCTGAAGAATTCCATGGACAGAGGAGCCTGGCAGGCTACATTCCATAGAGTCAAAAAGAGTCAGACACAACCAGAGTGACTTAGCACAAATGCATGTGTATCAAGAGGTGTGTCTATTTCCACTCCACTTAAAGCTGGGCTGCCCCTATGACTTATTTTGACTTTGGTGCTTTCTGAGTTTTGGACCTACATCATAAGAGAACTCACAACATCTGTTTTTACCTTCTTGGAAGCCAGATACAATCGAAAAAAGATGAGGTGGAATAATGAAGTACCATGGGGACAGAGAATGCTCCCAGCCCCCTAGGCATCTTTAACAAGGCCCCAGATAGGATGGTTTGACTGAAGTCATCTTGGACCTTCCCATCTCCCAGTTGCCGGCTGAATGCACAGCTGAGTGCAGCAACCTGAGTGAGCCCAGGGAACACTAACAGAAGATCCATTATGCCAAACCACACAATCATGAGAAATTAAATGGTGGTTGTTTAAAACGACTCAGTTTGGGAATGATTTGCAACAAGAATAAATACCTGAAACACCTGGGAGTTTTTCTGAAAAACCCACGCACCCTTAACTTCCTCCCTTGAACTCTGTTGTACTACTTACCTTCCTAAGAACTTGAGATTTATCAGGTAAGAATCAATAACATGACCTTTTCTTGCTCTCAGTTTGTTCAAGCGAAGATAATTAGCCATAGTTCGAGCCACCTTGAAGTAAGTGCCGAAACATAAATGTGCAAGAATTTTGTTCTTTATCAGAAGTGACCTTCACCCTTGTCAAAAAAGTTGAGAATTTCTGCTTCAAAGAACCACTGAAAATTATTTTTATTCAACAATATTAAAAAAGAAATCAAACCGATTGTAAAAATGGGCAAAAGACTTGACATTTCCCCAAAGAACATAATCAAATGGCCAAAAAGCATGTGAGAAGATGATTAACATTGCTAGTTATAAGGGAAATGTACATTAAAACCATAATAAAATGCCACTTCACATCCATTAAGAAGCTACTATCAAAAAAAAAAGAAAAGAAAATAACAAGTGTTGACAAGGATGTGGAAAAATTGGATCTCTTGAGTATAGTTCGTGGGAATGTAGGATGATGCATGTACTGTGGAAGAGTATGGTGGTTCTGAAAAAATTAAATACAGAATTGCCATATGACCCAGCAATTCTCCTTCTAGGTATGTGTCTGGGGAAAAAATGAAAGCACTAATTTGAAAAGACTGGTGCACCATGAGGTTCATAGTAGCACTAGTTACAATCACCAAGATTATGGAAGGAAGCCCAAGGGTCCATCCCAGACAATGAATAAAAATAATATGTGATATATAAGTATAGATATACACATAATAGAATATCCTTCAGCCATAAAAATAATTAAATGATATCATTTGAAACAACATGGATAGACTTAGAGAATAATATGCTTAGTCAAATAAGACAAAACTGTATGGTGTCACTTATATGCGGAATCTAAAAAATAAACAGCAAATATATGTAGTAAACTGAAACAGGCTCATACAAAGTAAACTATGATTACCAGACCAGAGAGGATAGTGGAAGAGGAAAGCTGGCATATGGGATTAAGAGATACAAATTA
The DNA here is from genome assembly GCA_006408675.1 of Madoqua kirkii. NCBI lineage: Eukaryota > Metazoa > Chordata > Mammalia > Artiodactyla > Bovidae > Madoqua > Madoqua kirkii. The sequence continues at coordinate 2,179 of SJYC01022987.1, read as the reverse complement.
CTCTGTGTTAAACAGATAAGCAACAAGAAAATGACTATAATTTCCTGTGCTGTTTATATATGCTGTGTATACAGATAGCACAGGAAATTATAGCACTATCATGTGATAACTTTTCAGTTCAGTTCAGTCGCTGAGTCCTGTGCAACTCTTTGTGACCCCATGGATTGCAGCACAATAGGCTTCCCTGTCCATCACCAACTCCCGGAGCTTATTCAAATTCATGTCCATCGAGGCAGTGATGACATCCAACTATCTCATCTTCTGTTGTCCCCTATTCCTTCTGCCTTCAATTTTTCCCAACCTCAGGGTCTTTTCAAATGAGTCAGTTCCTTGCATCAGGTGACCAAAGTAATGGAGTTTCAGCTTCAGCATCAGTCCTTCCAATGAATACTCTGGACTGATTTTCTTTAGGATAGACTGGTTGATTTCCTTGCAATCTAAGGGACTCTCAAGAGACTTCTCCCACACCATAGTTCAAAAGCATCAATTCTTTGGCACTCAGCTTAGTCTACCTCTCACATCCGTGCATGGCTACTGGAAAAACCATAGCTTTGCTTAGATGGACCTTTGTTGACAAAGTAATGTCTCTGTTTTCTAATATGCTATCTAGGTTAGTCATAGCTTTTCTTCCAAGGAGCAAGTGTCTTAATTTCATGGCTGCAGTCATCATCTTCAGTAATTTTGGAGTCCAAAATTATAAAGTCTCTCACTGTTTCCATTGTTTCCCCAACTATTTGCCATGAAGTGACGGCACCAGGTGCCCTGATCTTAGTTTTCTGAATGTTGAGTTTTAAGCCAACTTTTTCACTCTCCTCTTTCACTTTCCTTCCCTGGTGGCTCAGACGGTAAAGCATCCACCTGCAATGTGGGAGACCCGGGTTCGATCCCTGGGTCAGGAAGATCCCCTAGAGAAGGAAATGGCAATCCACTCCAGCACTCTTGCCTGGAAAATCCCATGGACGGAGGAGCCTGATAGGCTACAGTCCATGGGGTTGCAAAGAGTCAGACACGACTGAGCAACTTCACTTTCACTTTCACAAGAGGCTCTTTAGTTCTTAGCTTTCTGCAATAAGGGTGGTGTCACCTGCATATCTGAGGTTATTGATATTTCTTCCAGAAATCTTGATTCCAGCTTGTGCCTTATTTAGCCCAGCATTTCACAAGATGTACTCTACATATAAGTTAAATAAACAGGGTGACAATATGCAGCCTTTCCTGATTTGGAACCAGTCTGTTGTTCAATGTCCAGTTCTAACTGTTGCTCCTTGACTTGTATACAGACTTCTCCAGTGGCATGTAAAGGTGGTCTGGTATTCCTATCTCTTACAGAATTTTCCACAGTTTGTTGTGATTCATACAGTCAAAGGCTTTGGCATAGTCAATAAAACAGATGTTTTCCTGGACCTCTCGTGCTTTTTCCATGATCCAACGGATGTTGGCAATTTGATCTCTGGTTCCTCTGCTTTTTCTAGATCCAGCTTGAACATCTCGAAGTTCACAGTTCACGTACTGTTGAAGCCTGGCTTGGAGAGTTTTGAGCATTACTTTGCTAGCATGTGAGATGAGTGCAATTGTGTGGTAATCTGAACATACTTTGGCATTGCCTTTTGGGGGATTGGAATGAAAACTGACTTTTTCCAGTCCTGTGGCCACTGCTGAGTTGTCCAAATTTGCTTGCATATTGAGTGCAGCACTTTCACAGCATCATCTTTAGGATTTGAAATAACTGGAATTCCATCACCCCTACTAGCTTTGTTCATAGTGATGCTTCCTAAAGCCCACTTGACTTCACATTCCAGGATGTCTGGCTCTAGGTGAGTGATCACACCATCGTGATTATCTGGGTCATGAACATCTTTTTTGTATAATTCTTCTGTGTATTCTTGCCATCTCTTCTTAGTATCTTCTGCTTCTGTTAGGTCCATACCATTTCTGCCCTTAATTATGCCACCTTTGCATGAAATGTTCCCTTGATATCTCTAATTTTCTTGAAGAGATCTTTGGTCTTTCCCATTCTATTGTTTTCCTCTATTTCTTTGCATTGATCACTGAGGAAGGCTTTCTTATCTCTCCCTGCTATTCTTTGGAACTCTGCATTCAGATGGGTATATCTTTTCTTTTCTCCTTTGCCTCTAGCTTCTCTTCTTTTCTCAGCTATTTTTAAGTCCTCCTCAGACAA
>SJYC01022985.1:0-18726 GCA_006408675.1 Madoqua kirkii | reverse complement strand
GTCTCAGTACTTACAGTCAATAGAAGAAAACAGTAGAATAATGCTTCAAAGTGATGAGAAAGTTATTTTCAATCCAGAATTGTATATTCAACAAAACTAGCTTTGAAGAAGTGTTTAAGTAAATATGTTTATGAATCAACAAAAACTGAGACTCTTACTAAACACAAGGCTTATATCTGAGGAACTTCTAAATGTATGTTCTTCAAGAAAAAGGAAAATAATCCCAGATGGAGGTTTAAGATAGAGAAATTAATGTTAAACAAATAAAAGGTAAACTTGGATATAAATCCAACATACACTGTCTATATAAAATAATATCAATAATGATGGTGTCTAATTCATGGTATTTAGGAGAAAAGGTGGAACCTAACTATTGAACAGTGGCAGTACATAATTCTTTCTACTGGGGTTAAAAGGGTTGAAAGTTCTGAGAACCCCGACTTGTTGTAAGGTAGATAAAGATATTATTATCTACAGAAATGACCAGTAACCATCAAAGTGCAATCAACCAGAAAAAAGAAATAAGCAAGAAGAAGGGGGAAAGCAGCAAGACAATAAAAAAACAGAAAGATGATGGACATATGCCCCAAAGCACCAATAATTACAACAAAAAAGCTGTATTCAGGGTGTTGATAATTAGTGCTTAACAGATATGAAAAGAGATTTTGAAAAACTTCAGCATGCAAGGGTTTCTGGTCATGATGGAATGACTTGCCCCTTTCTCACAATAAGCAACAAGAAAACTGGATGGAATACACAGAGAACTAACAGAATGACATACAAAAAAACTCTCATGATCATCTCCATGCAGAAAACATTTGGCAAAATGCAACATCCTTTTATGATAAAAAACACTCAAGAAACTATGAATAGAAGGAAACTGCCACTGAGACAACAAAAATTGAAGTATATAATATTTCCACTATATGCATATTTTATATATATAGGAAGAGTGTTATATCCATGTTTATATATATTATATAATATTATAGCAATTATTATATATAATATTGTGATATATGTGATATCATATACTACAGCAATATAATTACATTTATATCTATTAATACATTATATGCTTAAATATTTTATATGTATATATACATTATTTGAAATATTCTAAATCTTAATTTTGGCCCCCAGATTCAAACTCTGTCTCTCCACCCCACTCCAGATCATCCCCTTTGTGTGGTCTGGCTGACTATGGACTGAACTTCCTAATGTTTGGAAACAATTCATTCTCTAAATCTGCACATTAAATCAAGAAGTTGTTGTCTGAGATTTTATCCAGAGCTCAGACATCTCTTCTCCAAAGATCCACCCATCTACACACTCTTCTATTCACCCATAAATTTATTTATTAAGTGCAACATGTTACAGACCCTATCCTATGCTCTGGGGATGCCACAGTGAACAAGATAGACAGTGTTCCTTTTCTCATGGAAACATTTGGATGGTGATGAAATTCAAAAGAAAATATTACCATCACATTAATGTTTTATTTAGTATGAAAGAAGTATTTCTAAACTTCTGGGTTTTCAAAAACGAGAATGTAACAGGTTTACAGATTCCTATCTGACATTAGCTCATAAGATCACAGAATCCATGTTCGACTCTTTGTGATCCCGTGGCCTGTATATAGCTCACCAGGCTACTCTGTCCGTGAAATTCTCCAGGCAAGAATACTGGAGTGGGTTGCCATTTCCTTCTCCACATAAAGCACAAAGTGTACAGCAAATATTTAAATAATGAATGGATGGAAACACAGCATGCCATTTAGAAAGACAAAATGCCTACCAACACTCAGGATTCAGCCCACCATTTTCAGAAACCAGCTCAGGATGAAAAGGAATATCAGATGCAAGTTTTCTCTTTCGGGGGAGGTATCTCCACAGTCTGAACAACAGTGAGAAACATCTTTCTGTCATACACAAACACACACGACTTAGTGGTCAATGACATTTACTTCTCATAAATACACTTGTAAGATCTATACTACTCCAATATTACTTTGCCAACAAAGGTCCATCTAGTCAAGGCTATGGTTTTTCCTGCGGTCATGTATGGATGTGAGAGTTGGACCATAAAGAAAGCTGAGTGCTGAAGAATTGATGCTTTTGAACTGTGGTGTTGGAGAAGACTCTTGTGAGTCCCTTGGACTGCAAGGAGATCCAACCAATTGATCCTAAAGGAGACCAGTCCTGGGTGTTCATTGGAAGGATGGATACTGAGGCTGAAACTCCAATACTTTGGCCATCTCATGTGAAGAGTTGACTCATTGGAAAAGACCCTGATGCTGGGAGAGATTGGGGGGCAGGAGGAGAAGGGGACAACAGAGAATGAGATGGCTGGATGGCATCACCGACTTAATGCACATGAGTTTGGGTGACCTCCGGGAGTTGGTGATGGACCCAGAGGCCTGGCCTGCTGCGATTCATGGGGTCACAAAGAGTCAGACACGACTGAGTGACTGAACTGAACTGAACTGAAAGGTTCCTTGGACTCTATCAAATTCAACAGCATATTCTCACCTGAGTCTCAGAGATGTTAAGAAGTTCCACTGGGTGTCCAAACTTGGTGAAAATTACTATGAAGCTCATTTTTTTATATTGTTAAATGTATATATTAAAAGCTATGTTTACTGGGATTTAAAATCATAGTAACATTCCAAGAGAATATATTTCTTTCTTGTTTTTGTCTCTCAAGGAAATCAATTATACTAACTTTGGGTTACTTGTACTCACAGCTTGCACCAAATAAATTTAATGAATAAAACATAAATTTGGAAACAAAATTTGAAGGAAAAATTAACACAGAAGGGCTGCTTTGAACTCTCAAATCATAGAGAGAAACCATTGCTTTGTAAATTTTAAATATGTCTTTTAAGTATACTGAACAGTTTTGCTCTCATTTGAGCGGCTATTTTAACAGGATTCTACTGACCATTACACATGCTTGTCTTCTTCCTTTAGAGGATAAACCTTTAACGGAGAGAAAAATAGCCTTGAAAGACAAACTATAATAAGGTTTGCTGGGTCACAAATACAAGTTCAAGTTCTGAGAGTAAGACTAATTGAAAACACTGGATGGTATTTTAAAACCATTAAAAAACCTATATATTCCATCCTATAACCCAAGTTATTCCCAGTATCTGTCTCTTCATTACTTAATACATATTCTTTCTTCTACTCAAGGTGAAATTACTTAATTGGAACAACAGAAGAAAACTTAAGCTCCCACTACAAGTTTTGCTCCAGCATTATTTTTATTTATTAATCACAAAAATATACAATCATGGTATTCTTGTTTGTTTTGTACTCTATTAACCAGAATCTTTTCACATTGTAAGAAACATAGGAAATATATAAATAATAACAATAATCCTCCAGTCTTCAAAATGGCACACTTTTTAATCAGTTTGGAGAAAATGGCAACAATTAGGCTCTCAAGGATTAGTGAGCTCTCCTATTTTTCTGTGATTTCTGAAAATATTTATTCCCTGGTTGGATAGTACTCAAACTTTTCCATTTTTCTTGGGAAGAATCCATTACATAATAAGCTATTTATCTTTCTCCTGGAGATGGCCTCCCAAGAAATAAAACATCTAGAAATGCTTTGAAATAATAGTAGAATACATTTCAAATGGGAAAAAAAAATATTCTGAGAACATCAGTCTGACCCCAAAAGAGAGAAACACTTGTAATCAATTTTCTTTTCATTAATACAATAAATACCGTCTGCACTTTGTGTGCCTAAAGAGAATCATTCTAAGATAAAGGATGTCTCCCCAACCTTTTATACTGAACCAGTGGTTTCCCAAATTTAATATGCATGAAGAGTGCACGTGAGCCCTCTTAAATCCAAGAATCAAACCCCGTCTGTGTAATAAATCTCACCACTACTCCACTATTAGACAGGGGATTAAAACTAATCTAACAATCCCCAAACCAAGCACCAAGTGGATTAAAATGCAAAATGCATGGGAGCAGGAAGATGCTTAATGCTAAATAACAAACATTTCAATCATAGGAATCATTTTTATCTTCTTGTTTATGCTAAGTAGATACTAGTAGACTTAATATCTGTATTAACACAAGTGGAGGAAAGGAACAGCTTTATGAAGACCTAAGTACTTGAATGCCTTGGCATAGTTGGCCAAAAACCACCAAAAGCAAACAAAACTGAGCTTAATACAAGGACTACACTGTGATCTTCAGATTGTTTATTTCTTTAAGGTCAACTTTTGTTGACTTTTGTAATTTTCTTTTAAGCCAAAGCAGTGCAAGCTGTAAGAGTTGAATCAAGAAAGACAAAAGAGTCTCCAGGGATTCTAAAACTGGAACATGCTCTTCTTTGCCAAAATTATCATCACAGCACACAAAGAGAGAGCCCTTGCTGCAGTGAACCTCCAAAATGCCCTCAGGAAGCCTAAGCTTTTTAAAGCTATGAAAGTGAAAGTTAGTCACTCAGTCGTGTCCAACTCTTTGAGACCCCATGGACTGTAGCCCACCAGGCTCCTCTGTCCATGGAATTCTCCAGGCAAGACTACTGGAGTGGGTTGCCATTTCCTTCTTCAGGGGATCTTCCCAACCCTGGGATTGAACTCAGGTCTCCCACACTGGAGGCAGACTAAGCTAGCAGGGAAATCACTTTAAAGCTACAGCTGATTGCAGATGTAAGTAAGTGACCATGTGCAGGCCCTTGTTAGCACAGTCTGTTCAAAGAACATAATACACACACACACACACACACACACACACACACACACACCCGGCATCTCCTAACGGCTGTGGAACACATTATATGCAAAACCATTCACTTCACTCCAACTGCAATCCACATATTGCTGGAAGGAATCTGTAAAGTTTTATTTGAAATACCGTTGTAGTTTTCGACTCTGTCATTCTCCTCAATTTTCCCCTTGTAGGTCCAGTTATTCTCAGACATCTGCATTTCAACTCGATTCCCTCCTTGCACCCTTTCCCTCCCCTCCCTCATCTATAAAATAAAGTATTCCTCAAGCCTCTCTTGCTCCACCATTCTATGTGATTTCTACCAAGTCAGGTGTTTTCTTAAGCAAGACAGTTGCTACAGACAATTTTAACCTTGAAAGGGAGCTTGTCCCGGGACACTTACCTCATCCTCAGCATTTATTTCAAAACTCAGAATCTGGATGAAAAAAAAATGGACTATTATACCTAAGTGAGTTACAAAATGTGAGGTAAGTACATCTGGTCAGATCAACCTAGGCTTATACAACCGGTTTTCAATCCTCAGGTATAAATGTTCATTTCATTCCCCCTCAACCAAGTGTTCATGGTTTGGAAGCCCTTACATATAACACAACAGTAAGAAGAGTTAAGTTTTTATAAGTAAAAGTTGCATAATCGTAACAGGATGATTTCTTATTGCAAACGTCATGATGCATGCTTCTGCAGTGAAACTGCTCAGTCATCTCACGTTTGTAACAACGCAAAACAGAGTAGAGTTTAATTAGACATACCATGTGTGATTTCCTAAAAAAGACAAAACAGGTTTCTTATCTTCAACTTAAAAGGACACAGAATTGCTAAATCTTGGACAATCAGAAGATAAACCGGGTATTATGAAATTCATCAAGCCTAGTTGAGTCAAAATGATGTGTTTTCATTTATGAAAAGATTTTTATAAAAACATCCTAATGTTTCTCATCTTTTTATGGCATATCTATCTCACCAACAGCCAAAGTCCAGTGGGCCTCCACAAATCACCCCATCCCCTGAAGCAGATTGACTTCTAAACAAACAGCTGGGTTTTGAAGAAATGGTTTCCAAATCCAAATCAGCTGGCCAGTGTTGGTACATGATGAGATATTCACTGGTCTTCACTAAGCCATCATATAGCTAAGTTTATTTAACATAAAGGCAACCCTTTATTTGGAGAATATTCCCTTTCCATATTTTCAGTGTTCAAATATCTCTTTAAAATGAAATAAGACTTATAGTAAATAATAGTTGGTTCTTCTGCCTCCTATTTGTTTATTGGGTTTTGTTTTTTAATTTGGAAATGTCTTTCTCAAAAAAATTTTAATTGACCAAGCTTTGAAAGTTAGTAATCCATGATGTCCAAATTTCTCGGATTCTATGCAATAATAAAATGTTCCAGAAACAGAGTTTCTGTGTCTCTTTCCTTTCAAAGTACTAATTTACCTCATGGTCTAGCAATCTGACAAAGTGATGAGAATGAATTGTTGTGTTTATTTAGCTTTAGCTAACTAGGATTGAATAACCAAAACCACCACCAAAGAATTCCGTTTTCTTATTCAGACCCTACCTGATTGATGGGTCAGCTCACTGAGGAGTAGATTTTGTGACTGGGATAAAGACAACAGTAGCAAAAAGTATGGAATCTAGGTGCCATAAATTCCCTCACATAGCAATCTTTGAAATATAGGCCTGTCACTCCTGACTATCAGCTTCCCCCCATCCTCCTTTCTCACCTTCCTAATTCTTGCTTTCAAAAGCTGAAAACTTGTGCACCTTCTTAATGTTTGAGTTATCTGGCTCCAAAAGGTCTGTAGAATTTCTCCAGGTTCCTATTTTCCTGCTGTGAATTTTATTGAACATACACTGCTACTGACCTCATATATAATGGACCCAGAAAATATTCACTAGAAACTCAAATGTCCATTTCTCATCTTTATGTGACTGTGCATGTATGTGTGTATGTGTGTGTGTGAGAGAGAGAGATCTTATGATGCTGTTTATAAGAAGGTGCCATTAGTCACTTAGGAGACACACAGTATTTTATTTCAGTATTCTCCGAAAAGCTAGGAAAGTTTAATCTCCATTATTTTTAGGCACTGTCATTCTCTCTCGAGACACGGGTTTTAATATGGTATAATACCAAACATTATAACAGTGTGGCAATTTTGCACCAAGGTATGGACATCCTTTATCATTGCCTAGTGCATCAAAGCATTCCAAGTGAGGAAAGTAAATGCCTGCAGGCATCCCTAGTTGAAATTCCAATTAGAAAGGAAAATGAAGGACTATTATATAGACTATTAAAATTTGGAACACTCAAAATAATACTGGGAGAAAGAATATCTGATGACCTCTGGATCCCCTGAGTATTCCAGATGATACTCTACTTACAATATCTCATAAGCCCTTGGGGAAGACAATTTTTATTATCATTGAAGGTGCAGGTGAAAATCATTCAAAGAAAAAGATATTTCATGAAACTGGTCTCAGCAAATACTTGTTGGATTTCCATCCCCACACCAAAAAAACAATTATATTCCAGTATCAATTAGGATTATCAGAAAGGATCTCTGGAATATGTGACTCTTTGACATGGCTTTTAATCAGATACACCCAGAATTCATTCTCATGAATCACAGAACTAAAAATCATCTCCAGCAATTGCAGAATTCATTCTCCTCCCTCTGAGAGGAGCTGAATGGAGAGCATTGAAATAAAACCACCTGCCCTTTTCTTTCAAATGCTCGAGAATGTACCACAACTCTGCTTTTATCCTGTGTTCCAATGTTTCACTGCTCTTACTGGCAGAAGAGAATTTTCTCTGCATGTGGATGTCTAGCCTAAATCCTTCATGCTGCAATTGCATCCGTTCCTTTTGTTCAGTTACTGTTTCTTCTTACACCTGCTCCCCATTAAATGACTACTACATACTTGGGTAATCATATTCTAGAGGGGAGAAAGACATAAACTACTGCAGCTGAAGGCGGTAGTGTATATTTCCACACAGATGTGCGAGTCATCAACAAATTGTGGAATCTTTGTGAATAGTAGCACATGGCAAAGATTGTTTTTACAATGGCAACACTGCTCTGATAACATGTTATGAGGAAATAGACCACAGGAGTGCAGTTAGAAACGGGAACACTGGACCTATGCATGTGCTCACACGCAGGCACACATACATGCTTTATTGACTTTAGTAGGAATGAAACATGAATTATAAGACAGTAGTTGCCCTCTCTTCTAAGCACTACTGAGTTTTTGATGCTTGGGTATAATTTCTTATCTTCTGTTATCTAAGGCAAGCTGTAGTTATGACTATATAAAACTAGTCTAGCTACCTAATTCTGCTAAAAACCACTCCGGTCAATTTGGTTTTTTATGCCCTCTGGCCACAGTGTCCAGGAAGTGCTGTGCTTCCTATAACTATTTTGAAACAATTGAGATACCGTCTTGATTAGAAGACTGTATTGTTTCACTTCCTGGGGACGCAGGCAAGCAACCTTGTCTAGAAGCTGCTCTCTAACTTGCCATGAGCCTAAATTAATCTCAAGTATGAATCACAGACTAGCAACATCTGTATCACCAGAGAAAAGGTTAGAAATACAGGTTCTCACGTCTCCTCCCCAGATTACTGAATCAAAATCTCCATTTATAATAAGATTCCTAGGCACTTCATGAATACATCCAAGTTTAAAAAGCAATGATCTATTTAAGCTCTCAGTGCCTCTATTTCTTCACCTAGAAAATGGATATTGACTGACACTTGCTACTTACTTACTCCAGAGCAAAGGAGGATTAATGTCTTTAGGGCTTTTTTTTTTCCCTCCCCCAGAAATAGTGTCTACATAAACAGAACACTGGAGAGCAGTTTCATTTGTTGGCCCAGGAAACAACTGAACATTCTTTGGGAAAAGGACCAGGATTCTTCCCTAGATAATACATCTGTCCTTCATCCAAACTTCACTTCATGGCATAACGGATCCAGAAGCAGCACAGCCGCTCAACCAGCTGCTTTTGGAGAAACAACTGAGGCTGATCCCAGTGAAAACAGTTTTCCTGCTCCCTGTCTTGGCTGTCAAACATAAACCAAACACTCTGTGGGTTAAATCAGCCCAGCTGGGTGTCTGCTGCTGAGCCATCTGCAGAACAACTTGCAGACCCTGAGCTTGACTGGGCTAAGACTATGGGAAACAGAGAAGGGCCCCAGCCTACCCCCAGGGACCACTCCATTCAGGCGTTCCTTATCCAATTCCTCCCCTCAGAAGGGACAAGAATGGAAGAAACAGATGAGGTTCCCGTGCAGCAAGAATGCTCTAGTGCTGTCAGGAAAAAACCCTCGCAGATGCCCAAAGGGCTCGATGCCATCACACCACTGAGAGGCCAGGACAGGGCAGTCCCAATGGCCCCAAAGTTCAGAAATCAAGCAGGCACTGAGTCACCATCCCCACCCATTACCTGACCCCTTGGAGGTTTGTCCAGACGCTCGACCAAAAGCTTTCAGACTTAAGGAAAGAAAAAGTATCAGTCCTGGTCTTCCAGTTTCTAGTTCACTCATAGCTACAGCTCTGGGTTAGAGAGAGAGCACATTTTTTTTCCTGCAAGAAAAACAGCAGCAGACTGAGTTTTTAGGGTGAAGTTACCTGAGAAAGCAATGTCAAAATATAAGACATCTGATTCACATTGTTGTACAGCAGAAACTAACACAACATTGTAATTATCTTCTCAATTTAAAAAAGTGATGAATATTTAAAAGTAAAATATATATATATATAAGACAAGTCCTATTGATGACTTTGGAACCAGGTAAACCACAGACTATTCTCTCTGCTGTTGCTGCATCACTTCAGTCATGTCCAACTCTGTGCGACCCCATAGACGGCAGCCCCCCAGGCACCCCTATCCCTGGGATTCTCCAGGCAAGAACACTGGAGTGGGTTGTCATCTCCTTCTCCAGTGCATGAAAGTGAAAAGTGAAAGTGAAGTCGTTCAGTCGTGTCGAACTCTTAGCGACCCCATGGACCCTCTGTCCATGAGATTTTCCAGGCAAGAGTACTGGAGTGGGTTGCCACTGCCTTCTCCATTCTAGTAGATAATAAATGCATCCCCACAAGCACATGGGGGTTTCCCTGGTGGCTTAGCAGTAAAGAATCTGCCTGACAATGCAGGAGACACGGTTTGATCCCTGGGTCTAGAAAATCCTCTGGAGAAGGAAATGGCAACCCAGTCCACCATTCTTGCCTGGGAAATCCCATGGTTAGAGGAGACTGACAGGCCATAGTCCATGGGGTCGCAAAAGTTGGACACTACTTAGTGTATTCTAGTAGATAATAAATGCATCCCCACAAGCACATGGGGGTTTCCCTGGTGGCTTAGCAGTAAAGAATCTGCCTGACAATGCAGGAGACACGGTTTGATCCCTGGGTCTAGAAAATCCTCTGGAGAAGGAAATGGCAACCAGTCCACCATTCTTGCCTGGGAAATCCCATGGTTAGAGGAGACTGACAGGCCATAGTCCATGGGGTCGCAAAAGTTGGACACTACTTAGTGGCTAAAACAATAACAGAAACAGATGAGGTAGGAAGAGGCTCATACTGAATTCTGAGTATACACACACACACACTGTAACACACATATACATCAGTCTTCAAGAGGTCCCACAGACATCTCCCTCCAAATATCCTGGTTCAGCCCACAGAAGAGTCATTAGCACACTGACCTGCTGTCACAGTGTGGCCTCCCAGCCTGAGCCCATGTCATTTATCCTCAGGACGGTCTTAATCATTACTCTTTCCTTTCCCTCCTTCATTCTATTCTATTAGGTCTCAAGAATTTAAAGGGAAATGGATTGCAACCATCGACAATAAAAACAACCACAAAAGGCTGAAGATCAAAGGAAAACACCCTCAGATAAACAGAACGGCCTGAAGAATGGGAGTGAAAGGAACTATTTCCAGCAAAATGTTTCTTTGTGTTCTTTTCCCCTCTCTCACTGTTTTCCCCACAACAGGGCAGAAATCAAAATACAAAGGAAAAGAGAAGTGGATGTGAAAGATGCTGATCAGTGCCTCTCCCTTTAAACCATGGCTGCCTCCATAAATGGAATGAACTAAGCCGGGTAGTGAACCCTCAGTACTGTTCCAGACACTCATGGAAATTACACGGTTAAAATAAAGATCTGAGTTGACAATGCCATTTTTGCCTAAAGTGTATCCTAAAAATGGCTCTAGGAGAAGAACTGTCTTTTAAAGGTTCAAAGGTTATTAAACTTCTCCAAGTTGGGATTTCCCATTTGAATCAGGTGCCATAAGATTCTTCCAGTATAACCCATGGGATTCTCCCTCTGCATTCTTCTTGGCGCCAAATACTATCCCCCAACCTCCAACCTCCCAGCCAAGGCAGTTTATCACATCTTTCCCACCTTCATACTAGAATCTGCCACCCAGCATCAATCAGGCCATCTTTACTATGCTCCCAACATCTCTGCATTCTTCTTGGCGCCAAATACTATCCCCCAACCTCCAACCTCCCAGCCAAGGCAGTTTATCACATCTTTCCCACCTTCATACTAGAATCTGCCACCCAGCATCAATCAGGCCATCTTTACTATGCTCCCAACAACCTACAAGTTATGTCATGGAGACAGAAACACAGAGATTAGTGATGTACTTTCAGTGACAACAAAGAGAAGAATAAGGATACATGCATCCAGGTCTGGGCGGCTCCAAATCCTGAGCCCCTTCCAGTTCACTGTGCTAACTTCTGAAAAGGACAAAGGTTCATCCCTCAACATTAGTGATGTACTTTTTCATTCACTCATTTTCTTTTTTCTGAGTGCCTCCCTGTGCCAGCCTGACAGTGGGCAGGCTGCAGTATCCCATTCCCGTCTCCTGAATTAATGCTTCTACCTTTGCTATCTTAAGGAAGCAGGAGAGCATAGTGCTTACAAGTTAAGTGCTCTGTTAGAGGGGAAAAAAACCAACTTGAGTCTAAACCTCAAATCATCCACAACTAGCAGTGGGATTTTGTACTTTACCTCTTTATAGCTATTTCCATGCCCAGGAAGTTGGCTTAATAATACTCTATTTCATAAAGATAAGATACAAAAACATATATAATCTAAATATGCTTAGATTTTAAACTTAGAATTTAAAACATTGCCTAGCATAAAGAATACACTTAATAAATAAAAACTGTTCTATTTTTTATCCTCCTTCTCCTCAAATTTAAAGACTGTGGTGGTAGGGGTTTACAGAGGGAGTGAGAAAAAGCCCTCATCATAGTTCAAGATATCACTCAAAGCGTTACACACTGGCCACTATCTATTTGGTTCATTTGTTGATCTGCTCCACTCCACCTTTAGCTATCACTGGACTTAAGACAAAAGGGATCTAATGCATTCCTGGCAGTTTTTCAAAGCATGGCAGAAGTGAGTCGGGTTTATAAGATTAATTCTTTTCTCTCCAGGCAGTGGGTCAAATCAGAACCTTCACTCAACCAACCCAGTGGATAATCTCCTTTATTACTTTCAATCAAACTAAGTGTCTGCAATCTGTACAATGGCCACTAATTTAGTGGAAAAAAATAATTTGTAGAGCATGATTATAAAAAGATAAGATAGAATACAAGGTCCAGACTGGATAAGCATCCTGTAAGTTTGCTCCTATCTCACTGTATAGAAAGCTTCTGTGACCCAAACTATGTGCATTAAAGACACACAGCAGTTCTGCTAAGCTAAAAATCAAAGAAAGAAGTGGACATTGTTCACAGATCAGTTCCTTATTTAAATAAGAGAAACAGTCTATCAGTTAAATTCAGATCCTTTGTCACACTCACATGGAGCTATCCACTGCTCATACAACTTTAACATGAAAAGATTTCATTGTGTGAAAACCAGAACCTTTAAAAAAAAAAAAGATAATAAAATTCTAGTTACACAACTGGACAACATCACAAAGCTGTCTGGATTGTGGAAACCACTCTCTTCTTGTCATGGATAACAAGGCATGGGGTTTTGCTTGCTTTGATTAATTTCAGAATATTGCAGAGAACCTGCATAATCCCTAAGATAGAAAAGGAGAGAAGGAGAGGCGATGGGCAATGATAAAAGCGTAGTAATGGAGCAGAGGCTGCGTTTCATCTGCTGTAGAAAACCCTTCAAACTAATTTCATTTCGGCAAGTACTAGCCACAATAAGGGTCAACACACAAAAATGTCCTTTCACTCTGGGGCTTAAGTTATATGCACCGACGCTGAGCAAGGTAAAACAAAAACTGTAACATGTCGCCATGACTGTGATCAAATATATAACACAGCCAGAGAAAGTGCGCATTCCCTTTTCTCAAATCACAGCAGCCATTATTTATACAAGTACTGAATATGGAAAAGGCTCTGACAAATTTACAGTGGTGTTTGGATGGATGAGGATGGCGGATGATGGATGAGGGAGACAGAGGATTCCCTTATTAAAGCATCAAATTCTTCCCTAAATATCAAAGAGACAGCCACAACGGCACTGCTTCATACTCAAAATTACATAAACCAAACGTGTTAAATGTTCACCTTTAATAGAAAAAGGCAGGATTTTCTCCTAATAAATATTGTTTATTTGTACTACAGCATTAAGTACCTTTCCTTTTCTGCATAATGTTGACTTCAACATATATGCCTATCACACAAGAATAAATGTGACAATTCACAAGTATAAATGAATGCCAACAAAAACTGAGCAGCAATCGCAAGCACATTATTCTGTTCTAAAATTTTAGTAAATAATTTCAGCAGGTTTAATCTTCCAAATGTATTTTTGGTATCTTTCTTGACAGGACAGTAGCTCTTAAGGGAAACTCACCATTCACTGCATGTATGGTTTTTTAATATTGTGCCCAGATAAAAATATACAGAGTTGAAAGCACTGCAGCGCCCACAGTGGAAATATTAGGAAAAAAAGAAAGTATAAAATAAAAAGCATCTCCTTTAAAAACCATTTGTGTGACCATCAACTTCTTGGTGTAACTGCAATGATAACAGAGGTATGCACAAAGGTAAAAACTTTATTCTGCAAGTCTCAACTTCTCCTTCATGTGATCCTACTGTAGAGTTAACTGTACACAGAGAAATGTGTTTGGAAGCATTGAAGATATCTTTTAAATTAACAGAATGGCCTGTGTCTAATGAACCTTGTTCTAAACAAAGTGAAAGTTTTTCTCAGTAAAAAGAAATACCTCTTTACTACTCTAGCCAATCCTGCCCAAGTCAAATAACCCCTTGGTCTGTTGCAAATTGTTAGCACAGTGTGTTTTTAACAGGAACAGATCTGGTCTACTCAGAGCCTGAAATGACATCATTGTGAATGGGTCTTTTAGCATTAGCACAATGTAATGTGTAATACAATAGCAATCTGATTATAATTTACCAGGCAGCAATGTTTACCTATTCCAAGTGTTACTAGCTCTTTTCTTTTTTAATGAAAAACAAGCCTCGTTTTGTACTTTTAATGTTTCTATTTAAGTACAGTCGTGATTAAGTCCCAGATCAAAGTATCTTTGACAGGTAAAACCAAAGTTACTACTTTAACTTGATTTCTGAGTAATTGATACACTTTTAAGTACTTATTTGAGCTTTGTTTGAAAAGAAATATGAGACAAAATTCATTCAGAAAACTGTTAAATAACAAAACATTTCTATCTTGTTAGCCCAAAACCCAAAATGTTACTTAGCATGACTATTTTGAAAAACACAAACATAAGCCATGGAAATCAAAGCGATAAAGCAATTGTTAATATTTAGAAGCATACAGAACTAAAATTAGACATTTTAACATATGTGAACTGGAGGTATAATAGTTTATCAGCAAATCATCTGGATTTCATTGCTCACTTTATCTGATAATGAAAGGAATCTGTGATAGAGAATTGATGGCGAGTAATTCAGAAAAGCAATGATCCTGCCTAGAGTTTTCTCCTCAGTTTTAGTCCTCTCCTTGGTCACACCTTTCCTACCAGGTCCTGGCCCACACAGATCTCAGACTCAAATCCAGTCCCACAGGCTGTTGTTGTTTTTCCTTTTCCTAGTCTTTACAGAATTAGTTACAATATTGCTTCTTTTTATATTTTTTGGCCCCCAGGCATGTGGAATCTTAGCTCCCCAACCAAGGATCGAACCCACAGCCCCCTCTAGCCAATCCTGCCCAAGTCAAATAACCCCTTGGTCTGTTGCAAATTGTTAGCACAGTGTGTTTTTAACAGGAACAGATCTGGTCTACTCAGAGCCTGAAATGACATCATTGTGAATGGGTCTTTTAGCATTAGCACAATGTAATGTGTAATACAATAGCAATCTGATTATAATTTACCAGGCAGCAATGTTTACCTATTCCAAGTGTTACTAGCTCTTTTCTTTTTTAATGAAAAACAAGCCTCGTTTTGTACTTTTAATGTTTCTATTTAAGTACAGTCGTGATTAAGTCCCAGATCAAAGTATCTTTGACAGGTAAAACCAAAGTTACTACTTTAACTTGATTTCTGAGTAATTGATACACTTTTAAGTACTTATTTGAGCTTTGTTTGAAAAGAAATATGAGACAAAATTCATTCAGAAAACTGTTAAATAACAAAACATTTCTATCTTGTTAGCCCAAAACCCAAAATGTTACTTAGCATGACTATTTTGAAAAACACAAACATAAGCCATGGAAATCAAAGCGATAAAGCAATTGTTAATATTTAGAAGCATACAGAACTAAAATTAGACATTTTAACATATGTGAACTGGAGGTATAATAGTTTATCAGCAAATCATCTGGATTTCATTGCTCACTTTATCTGATAATGAAAGGAATCTGTGATAGAGAATTGATGGCGAGTAATTCAGAAAAGCAATGATCCTGCCCTAGAGTTTTCTCCTCAGTTTTAGTCCTCTCCTTGGTCACACCTTTCCTACCAGGTCCTGGCCCACACAGATCTCAGACTCAAATCCAGTCCCACAGGCTGTTGTTGTTTTTCCTTTTCCTAGTCTTTACGGAATTAGTTACAATATTGCTTCTTTTTATATTTTTTGGCCCCCAGGCATGTGGAATCTTAGCTCCCCAACCAAGGATCGAACCCACAGCCCCCGTATTAGAAGAAGTCTCAACCACTGG
Source organism: Madoqua kirkii (assembly GCA_006408675.1). Taxonomy (NCBI): domain Eukaryota; kingdom Metazoa; phylum Chordata; class Mammalia; order Artiodactyla; family Bovidae; genus Madoqua; species Madoqua kirkii. The sequence goes on along the minus strand of SJYC01022985.1, from coordinate 2,841 downwards.
ATCACCAGCGAAGTCCCTAGGTGCCATCTTAGTGCAACAAAAAGTGTCATGGGGAGAAGACAGAGAGAGGGGCTGGAGGGAGCTAACCTAAGAAAAGATCTTCCAGGAAATTGAAAGAAGGAAATATTATTTACAATTTGTTCTGCTTTGTTTTTCTTGATTAAAGACCTAACTATTTGGATCCAACACTAGCATAATCTACTTCCTTTACTTGGTTAAGAGCAATGAAAGAACAGAGATAGGAGAGGAGGCAGAATGGAGCTGCTGCCCCTGCTTCACCTTAGCATTTTGTTCCGGATTTGGAATAATTAACCAGCCACAGGTTTGGCTAAGTACATAACAAAATACACAGAAAGGGAGGGAAGGGAACAGGAAAAAAAAATATTCTCAGCAACATTCCCAGCATTCTCAAAATGCCATTCCCAATTGCAACTTGAGTTCTTTGAAGAAATAAAAACAAGCAGTAAATGAACTGTGATAAATAACAATAAACTGGCCTTCCTGCCTTCAGGAGAAAGTCCAATGGGGCTTCGATGAAAGGAATAAAATTTTACTTCTGCACCAGGCTATAATATAGGTACCAAAAATATGACACTTCTACTTTATAAAAACAACAAACGTACACCCTCTTTTTATCAATACTGTAAGTTAAATGAATGTGTTCACGATTATTGGTAGATTTTTTTCAAATACTTAAAGGATATTTCACTCATCAGAGACTGCCTACCAATGTCAATCTCTATTCTTTAGCCAACCTCTGTTTTCAAATCCTTCACTAAGGGTATATTTTTTCAAGATATCTTTCTGTAATAAATGCCAAAATAAAGATAATTTTTATAGGTAATCCCCCAAAGACTATTCCTGAAAATATCTGCTATTGAATGCTAATTACACTGAATTTAATAGGTCCTCTTTGGAAAAAGGGAGATGATGATTTCAGTGGACAAGAAGGGCTGGAAAATATTGGCTTAAATAATGTTAAATAGTTTTTTAACTACAAATATTCTAAGAATCTTGAATATGCTCATGGACACTATTAACCTCCAATAGGTTAGACAGAGTATTTCCCAGGAACCCCATTACAAGAGAAAGCACATATAGAAAAATATCAACTTGAACCTAAGATGGTTCAATATAAAACAATAACAAGAACAATAACTAATGGTGATGTTAGAACAGTGAGTAATTCCTAATAAGCACAGTACTATTCTCAACACATTACTGATATTACTTATTTTACTCCTCAAAACAACTCCAGGAGATTCTCTACTTAACAAATGAAGAAACTAGGAGATGAATAAGTTAAGTAACTTTCCCAGGGTATTAAGTGGTGGAGATGGAATTTGAAACCAAGCAGTTTTATTTGGAGGTGATTTTAGTTGCTAAGTCATGTCCTACTCTTGCGAGCCCATGGACTATAGCCCATCAGGCTCCTCTGTCCATGGGATTTTCCAAGCAAGAATACTAGAGTGGATTGCCATTTCCTTCTCCAGGGGATCTTTCTTCCCAACCCAGGAATTGAAGCCAGGTCTCTTGCATTGCAGGCAGATTCTTTACTGACTGAGCTATGAGGGAAGCACATTTATTTGGAGACTATGCTCTAAAGCAGGCCACATTGCTAGTAGAACATAGAAAGCACAAGGACCTAGGAAACAACCCAAACTGGTAGTGATTGGACCTCCAGATCTCTTCCTCAAACTTGCTGCCTGGGTCTCAGCCTTCAGTTCCTCTGTTTGCTCCCATTGTAGCACCTGAAGCACAGCAATTAATGGATTGTCCACAGTGCCTTTGTTTGTGGCTAACAGAATGGGCCCATTATCACCACTGACTTAGGAGGCTCAGGAGATGGGTGGGCGTGGGAGGAGCAATTCTAGAAAAGCTTCTTTGACTGATCCCCAGACAGGTGCCACAAGAGGGAGACCTGAAGACTCAACAAAAGACTTGAATACACGGAGGTCTATGCTTTGCTATGGAAAGCAAAACTATTTCAAGGTGGGAATGCACCTTAAAACAATTTCTGAACTAAATACAATACCAATCAAAACCTCCAGCAGAGCATTTCTTAGCAGTTGGCAAGCTGATCTGAAAATTCACATGGAAGCAAACAAATCAAAATAGTCAAGGCAATTTTTAGCAACAAATTGTGACAAAACACATATAGGGAAAAGTGAAAAGACAAGTCACAGAGTAGATGGAGTTATTTTCCACAATATAATTACCACAGTACTCTGATCATATCATATGAAGAATTCCTACATACTTATAATGAAAAAGAAACTTGATGGGAAAAAATGGGCAGAGAAAATGAACAGGCAATTAACATAAGAACAACTCCAAATAAACTGCAAATTTATGAAAAATGTTCAAACTCATCAGAAATAAGAGAAATTCAAATTAAAACAATACTAAAATGTCATCTTATCCCCATCAGATTGGTTTAAAAAGTAAGTAGGCCTGATAACACAAAGTGTCAGTAGAAAGGGAGGAAATTACAACTTCTATATATAACTGGAGGAATAAACTTGAGGGACACTTGGCAGTTCCTATAAAGATGAAGATGTGCATATTCTATTTCTAACAATCAATCCTAGAGAAATAGTTGCACATGCTCCAGAAGGCATGTAATAGGATATTTATTCCAGCATGCTCATCAGAACAGAAAAAGGAAAGAAGCAGAAGCTAACAAGAATGGATAATCTAATTTATTCATTCACTGGGATACCATAGGCTGGACAAAAATAAAAGAATTATTCTAAAAATTTAAACATGGCTAAATTCCAAAACTACAGTGTTGGATAAAGTGTAGTGATTTATGTATTTTTAAAAAATATACCATTTCTA
>SJYC01022984.1:0-74773 GCA_006408675.1 Madoqua kirkii | reverse complement strand
CTAGGAAGGGTGAGAGTTAATTTGATATATGTAATACCCTATATTTTTAAGTGAAATATTTGTTTTGTTTTGTCATATACATTCATTCATCTTATTTTTTAAATTCCACTTTTAAATATAAGTGATAACATATTTGTCTTTATCTTACGTCACTAAGCACAGTATTCAGTGCTCAAAAAAAAAAAAAACATGAATTTTTTCACATATATAAAACAAATAATCCTCAAAGTCCTATGGAACCACACACGACTCTGAACTGCCAAAGCAATCTTGAGAAAAAGAATGAGGCTGAACGTATCATGCACCCTGACTTCAGACTACACTACAAAACTATAGTAATCAAAACAACATGGTACTGGCACAAAACAAGCACACAGATCAATAGAACAGAACAGAAAGTCCAGAAATAAACTCAGGAATTATGGTCATTCAATCTACGACAAAGAAGACAAGAACATGCAGTGAAGAAAAGATAGTCTCTTTGACAAGTAATCCTAGGGAAACCGGGCAGCTATATGTAAAAAAAAAAGAGAGAGAGAGATTAGAACACTTCCTCATACCACATACAAAAATAAATTCAAAATGAATTAAAGACCTAAATGTAACAATGGATACTATAAAACTCCTAGAAGAAAACAAAGGCAGAATGCTCTTTGACATAAATCACAGCAATATTTTTTTGGATCTATCTTCTAAAGTAAGACAAATAAAAGTAAAACAAATAAATGGGGCTTAATTAAACATAGAGGCTTTGCGCATCAAAGGAAACCATCAATGAAAACAAGAAGACAACCTACTGAATGGGAGAAAATATCTGTAAATTATATGAACCATAAAAGATCAATATCCAATATATATAGTTTATATAAATCAATGTCAAAAAACAAATAACATGATTTAAAAATGGGTAGAAGACTTGAACAGACATTTTTCCAAAGATGACATACAGGTGGTATAGCCACTATGGAAAGAGTATGGAGGTTTTACAAAAGCTAAAAATAGAACTACAATATGGTCCACCAATTCCACTGCTGGATATACATCCAAAGCAAATGAAAACACGAATTCAAAAAGATACATGCACCTAAATGTTCATAGCAGTATTATTAACCATTAAAAAGAGTAATGACACTTTGCCATTTACAACAACAAAAGTATTGCTCACTCTGGGAGTTCGGCTGTGAGACACAAATGTGCCTCAGACCCAGAGCAGCATCTGAGCAAAACAGGGCCAGCCACTGCTGTTGCTTATACAGGCAGCTCTGCAGCAGCAGCTGAGATCTCTGACCCCAGCCCATCTTTGATTAATTTGCAACTCACATATCTGTAAAATTCTACAAGTATATTTTCTGTTGACAAACAATAAACACAGCCACTTCACAACAGGATAAAAAAATAACTGATGAAATTCAGAGAGGTAACTTTTTTAAGTGAAACAATAAATAATGGCAAAGATCTGTTAAATCTAGGTGGTACGTAAGGAGTACTATTTTTATATTTTATTTGAAATATTAATTTAAAACATTTTAAATTTTCAAGAAAATGTGATCATTATCTCAAAATAATTTTGACCTCCTAGTCCTAGTGCCTGAAAGAAATTAAGCTACTTGACTAAAACAAAAACCAGTAAATAGCCTCTCACAAAAGCATCTCAGGATCTGATGACATTTGACGGAAGTTGAACATGGGATCTTTGTTTCTAAGAGTTATCTGGCCCTCTTCTAGAACTGCACAGTGGATGTCCCCAGAAGGTGTGAAGGCAATGATCCTAGCAAAAGGACAGGAGACAATGTAAAAAGGATCCCTGTGAACTTGGCAGCCTGGTGAAAAATGTCTTTTCTGGGTCCTAAGACTGCTTTGTTTCAGCTGCAAACTACCCACGTGTTAAGTGGCATGTCAGTCAAGCCCTCTGAGCCTCAGTTCTTTTATCTGGAAAACAGTAAGGATAGCAAGGGTAATAAGAGGCTCACACAAATAGTTGCAAAAATTTAAATATACTAATATATGTGACAGTGCTTATGACAGATTATTTTTTCTAAAGATGGTGACAACAGTATATCCCATCCCACACATTATTCTAACAATGTGGCACTGACACCCCTCCACTGGGAGGTGGGGTTTAGTTCCCACCCACTATGACTGTGGCCTTAGTGATACTGTAGTGACATCTAGGCTATAAACAATGAAAGGCAAAACAGTCTCTGTCTGCTCTTCTGTCTTGGATACTCACCTTTGGGGACTAGCTGCCATGTTATGAGGAAGCCATAGATTGCATGGAGAGGCTACATGTAGACGTTCTGGGCCACAGCCCCTGATGAGGTTCTAACTGACAGCCAGCGTCACCACAACAGAAGTGAGTGACTGTTCAGAGGCTCTGACACCCTGTTCATCCAGCCATCCCAACTGATGCTGAAAGAAATAGAGATGAATATCCTCATGAAAACCTGCTCAGACTGTAAATTCATGAGCAAAATGATGGCTGCCATTGATTAGAACCCATAAGCACTGCAGTTTCATTTCCCAGTAATAAGTAAATGGGATAGTGCATATTAAATCATTATTAATATCATACTTATCCATGATGATTATTAAAATATCATGATCATTAATTCATGTGTAGAACAAGGGAGATGGACAATGTTAGAGTTTCCCAGATCTCAGAAATTTTAATGTCATCTTCATGGATTTGCTATATCCCATCCCACTGAAGTGTTACCTAATAGTTCTTATTAAATAAATAACTTTTAAAAACAACTTTATTTAAATTAATCTTCAGAAAAAAATCTTATGGTTTTATTAAATACTACTAACTATATATCAACATTTTCTCTTTAACTTCAGTAGCTGCAATTTTTAATGTAATATTTAATGAGAATACATATTTAGTTCAGTTCAGTTCAGTTGCTCAGTCATGTCCAACTCTTTGTGACCCCATGGATTGCAGCACACCAGGCCTCCCTGTCCATCACCAACTCCCAGAGTCTAGTCAAACTCAGGTCTATCAAGTCAGTGATGCCATCTAGCCATCTCATCCATCTGTCGTCCCCTTCTCCCCCCACCCTCAATCTTTCCCAGCTTCTTGTTATAGATTAGATGACCATAACTGCATGAGTTTATCTGTGGACTTTCTATCCTGTCTCATAGATTCATAGTTTTCTTTTTATGCTAGTGCCATACTATTTTGATGACAATAACTTTTTAGTATAGTCTGAAGTCATGGTGCAGAATTTTTCCAGGCCTGTTTTAATTTCTCAAGACTGCTTTGGCTTTTGACAATCATACAGATTGTCAGTTTTTGTTCTAATTCTGTGAAAAATGCCATTGGTAATTTGATAAGATTTGTATTGAATCTGTGGATTGCTCTGGGTAATATGTTCATTTAATAATATTGATTCTTCTTATTCAACAACATGGTCTATCTTCATTTGTTTGTGTCACCTTTCGTTGGTTTCATTAGTATTTTATATTTTCCTGAGTATAAGCCTTTTGTCTCCTTAGTTATATTTATGCCTAGATATTTTATTCTTCTTGATGCAGTGATAAATGAGATTGTTTCCTTAATCTTTCTTTCTGGCCTTTTATTCTTAGTGTATAGGAATGCAAGAGATTTTTGTGCAGTAATTTGTATCCTGCAACTTCACCAAATTCACTGATGAGCTCTTGTAGTTTTCTGGTAGCATCTTTAAGATTTTTTATGTATAGAGTACCATGTAACCTGCAAACAGTGACAATTTTACTTCTTTTCCTATTTGACTCCCTTTTATTTATTTTTCTTCTCTCATAGCCATGGCTAGTACTTCCAAACCTACCCTGAATAAAAGTAAATCCTCCCTTTAAAATGGATCACTTTCCTCAGAAAGGCAGTTATGTTTATATTTGTTTTTGTATTAAATCTGTACATAAATGTATTAGTGTGGTGGACCTTGTTAACTATTTTCCCAATACTGATTCCTCACTTTTTTCCTTGCCAACAGACCTCTAAATTTGTTCTGGGAGGCAATATAAGAAGCTCCCAGGCCAAATATTTACTTTCCTCTTCCTTAAAGCCAGAGTAGCCAATGTGTCCAGGTTTGGTCAATGATCATAAGGGAAAATCAGCCTGCAAGGATCCCAGGAAAGCTTTTTTTAAAAAATCCTAATAAAAGGCACAGATAGAGCTGGTGCTGCCATCTCACGTCAAAAAAGACCAAGGAAAAGGTTCATCTGAGATAATGTCTTCACCCCTGTGTGGTTAAGAGTTGTGGCAACAATGTAATAATATAACAACTTTTATTGTAGTCATGGGGGGGGACTCATGAGGAAAGGAACTGAGAGCTCTTCCCCCTTTATACTCCTCTACATTTTATTCTCTCGTACCTCGTAAAGTAGATGGTGAGGTAGAGGAACAGGATAAGTGGATCAAAATTCCTAGTGAGAGTTTTCTAGTAAACAACCCCATAGGCGCCTGATGAAAAAAAGTTAGAAGATGATTCATACTGGGGGTATGAAGAGATTTTGTTGGTATTGGCTAGACTACCTAAGAGTGCCTTAATTTTGCCTAACATTTCCCCTTTAATTGTTCCCTTAAGACTGAAAAAAAAAAGGTAAACAGAGCACCTTATTATTATTATCAGTTAGACCTGGGTCTTATATATCTAATACAAATTTCACATAAACCTGACTTGAAGTGCATGAGTGACAGAAATTTGAAGCATAAAAGAGGTTGCTACATCCCCAACTTATTATGAATAAACATATTACTACCATTTTATAACTTCCATGGCAGGAAACTTAGGTGGAGAGAAGGAACTTTGATGATCCCAGAAGAATGGAAGGAGGAGCACCTGAGAGCAAGGCCATGTTCACCTGCTTGATCTTTAGTGACTCCAGTTCCTCAGTTCACAAGAAAATGGGCCCTACAATGTGTCTTGACATCTGAGAGCTCTTCTCCCTTTATACTCTTCTACATTTTATTCTCTCTTAACCTTTGGCCTTAACAGTCAAGATGACGGTCATTTATGTGGGAAAAAATCTATAGAATATCGGGTTCAGTTCAGTTCAGTCTCTCAGTCATGTCTGACTCTTTGCCACCCTGTGAATTGCAGCATGCTAGGCCTCCTTGTCCATCATCAACTCCTGGAGTTCACTCAGAATGACGTCCATCGAGTCAGTGATGCCATCCAGGGATCTTATCTCTGTCATCCCCTTCTCCTCCTGCCCCCAATCCCTCCCAGCATGAGTCTTTCCCAACGAGCCAACTCTTCACATGAGGTAGCCGAAGTACTGGAGTTTCAGCTTGAGCATCATTCCTTCCAAAGAAATCCCAGGGCTGATCTCCTTCAGAATGGACTGGTTGGATCTCCTTGCAGTCCAAGGGACTCTTAAGAGTCTTCTCCAACACCACAGTTCAAAAGCATCAATTCTTCGGCACTCAGCCTTCTTCACAGTCCAACTCTCACATCCATACATGACTACTGGAAAAACCATAGCCTTGACTAGACAGAACCTAGTCGGCAAAGTAATGTCTCTGCTTTTGAATATTCTATCTGGTTTGGTCATAACTTTTCTTCCAAGGAGTAAGCGTCTTTTAATCTCATGGCTGCAATCACCATTAGCAGTGATTTTGGAGCCCCCCAAAATAAAGTCTGACACTGTTTCCACTGTTTCCCCATCTATTCCCCATGAAGTGATGGGACCAGATGCCATGATCTTCGTTTTCTGAATGTTGAGCTTTAAGCCAACTTTTTCACTCTCCTCTTTCACTTTCATCAAGAGGCTTTTTAGCTCCTCTTCACTTTCTGCCATAAGGGTGGTGTCATCTGCATATCTGAGGTTATTTATGAAGTGATGGGACCAGATGCCATGATCTTCGTTTTCTAAATGTTGAGCTTTAAGCCAACTTTTTCACCCTCCTCTTTCACTTTCATCAAGAGGCTTTTTAGCTCCTCTTCACTTTCTGCCATAAGGGTGGTGCCATCTGCATATCTGAGGTTATTGATATTTCTCCCGGCAGTCTTGATTCCAGCTTGTGCTTCCTTCAGCCCAGCGTTTCCCATGAGGTACTCTGCATATAAGTTAAAGAGGCAGGGTGACAATATGCAGCCTTGACGGACTCCTTTTCCTATTTGGAACCAGTCTGTTGTTCCATGTCCAATTCTAACTGTTGCTTCCTGACATGCATACAGGTTTCTCTAGAGGCAGGTCAGGTGGTCTGGTATTCCCATCTCTTTCAGAATTTTCCACAGTTTATTGTGATCCACAAAGTCAAAGGCTTTGGCATAGTCAATAAAGCAGAAATAGATGTTTTTCTGGAACTCTCTTGCTTTTTCCATGATCCAGCAGATGTTGTCAATTTGATCTCTGGTTCCTCTGCCTTCTCTAAAACCAGCTTGAACATCTGGAAGTCATGGTTCACGTATTGCTGAAGCCTGGCTTGGAGAATTTTGAGCATTACTTTACTAGTGTGTGAGATGAGTGCAATTGTGTGGTAGTCTGAGCATTCTTTGGCATTGCCTTTTTTGGGGATTTGAATGAAAACTGACCTTTTCCAGTCTTGTGGCCACTGCTGAGTTTTCCAAATTTGCTGGCATACTGAGTGCAGAATACATATAATCCATTAAAATAAATATGCAATGGTTAAAGAAGCATAATGTTTGGCATAAACCACTTGAAATCATCATGTATCACTGTGGTATGCAGGACTGGATGACCAGGAAGGTAAGGACTCATTCATCTCAAAAAAAAAAAAATATTCTGATTCATTCCTTCTCTGTTGTAACCTTCCTCCAGGTGAGTACATTTTACTTTATAAACTCCTGTTAATCAGAAAGCATACTTTCTGGGATATCAACACAGTCAATTACAGAAAGGCTACAAAAAGGAGATAGAAGGTTTGGGTGGCTGGGCTCAAGGCAATAATTGAGCTATAATGACTAATCAACTGGTACCTAAGGCAGGAGGTGGTCCAAGAAGTAGAGAAACTGGATTTCTCTCCCCAGAGACCAGAGTTTCTCAACAGCAGCACTACTGACATTTTAGACCAGATAATTCTGATAGGAGCACAGTGGCATCGTCCACTGCACTATATGGAATTTAGCAACATCCCTGGCCTCTATTCACTAGACGTTAATAGCATTGCTCTTGAAGCTGTGACAACCAAAAATGTCCCCGAAGAGGAAGCAAAATCATCCCCACTGAGAATCACTGACTTAGTGTAATAGTGAAGGGGTGTACCCAGAGACCCAAACATAGTACTGCACTTAGCACATGGAGGAGAAATCTGTAGGGATGAGGATAAAGAATTTTATTTGTTCTTTCCCCACTAAAGGGCAAATTCAACCTCTTTTCTAAATAGAACAAAGAAAGGGTTACAGAATCTTGTGTTTTCAGTTGGTTGGTTTTTTTTTAATCACTTAGACCACAGTGAAAAAGCAGAGCAGAAAAGAAATAGCCATTGAATTCCAGGCAAAAACTTTCACAACTACATATAACATGTACATTTGTATTGTATCCACCATCAGTGATTCACTGTAGATTGGAGAAAGTATAACAAAGTAAACAGGTTCTTCACAGTCTGTTTCTTAACTTACAATTTATTGACTGCTGTTTGATGGAACTTTTGATAGGGAATGGGGTTTCACGAGCTGGATGAAGCACAAGCTGGAATCAAGATTGCCAGGAGAAATATCAATAACGTCAGATATGCAGATGACACCACCCTTATGGCAGAAAGTGAAGAAGAACTAAAGAGCCTCTTGATGAAAGTGAAAGAGGAGAGTAAAAAAGTTGGCTTAAAACTCAACATTCAGAAAATGAAGATCATGGCATCTGGTCCCATCACTTCATGGCAAATAGATGGGGAGACAGTGGAAACAGTGAAAGGCTTTATTTTCTTGGGCTCCAAAATCACTGCAGATGGTGACTGCAGCCATGAAATAAGATGCTTGCTCCTTGGAAGAAAAGCTATGATCAACATAGATGGCATATTAAAAAGCAGAGACATTACTTTGCCAACAAAGGTCCGTCTAGTCAAAGCTATGGTTTTTCCAGTAATCATGTATAAATGTGAGAGTAGGACTATAAAGAAAGCTGATTGCCAAAGAATTGATGCTTTTGAATTGTGGTGTTGGAGAAGACTCTTGAGAGTCTCTTGGACAGCAAGGAGATCCAACCAATCAACCCTAAAGGAAATCAGTACTGAATATTAATTGGAAAGAATGATGCTGAAGCTGAAACTCCAACACTCTGGCCACCTGATGTGAAGAACTGACTCCTTGGAAAAGACTCTGATGCTGGGAAAGATTGAAGGCAGAAGGAGAAGGGGATACAGAGGATGAGATGGCTGGATGGCATCACTGACTTGACGGACCTAAGTTTGACTAAGCTCCAGGAGCTGGTGATAGACAGGGAAAACTGGCATGCTGGAGTCCACGGGATTGCAAAGAGTCAGACATGACTGAGTGACTGAACTGAACTGAACTGGGGTTTCACGGCTACAATTAAGCAATATTTTAAAGATTGAAAGAGTCACTTTCAAAGGTACAGGTACCTCCTTGAAATTGTGTATTCTAGGGGGAAATTGGAAATGGCGTTGAATAAGAGAAGATCACGCCTCCAAACATGCCTGGTTCAGAATCAACAGACTCAGGATCTTAGCTGTCCAGAGTCCTGAACTTTGGCCCACATTGTCAGCCCAGGGAGCTGAAACAGGAACAGCAGAAAAGTCTGTTGACTTGAGTACCCTATAGCTAAGTAGTGACACAGTGCTGGTGAAGATGTTGATGATTCTAAGAGACAACATTCTCTGAATACTTGATATGTGCCAGACACAAAACCAGGCATTACTGGTGCAAGGGTGGTTCAGTGGTAGAATTCTCACCTACCATAATACCAGGCACCTCACTCACATTATTTTTTCTGATCCTCACAAGTCCACGAGTAGGTACTACTATCAACCCCTTTCACAGATTAGGAAACTGAGACTTAGAGACATAAAGTAACTTATTCAAGGTCACAAGTCCAACATGTAATAGCCACATCTCAGAGCATCATCTCTGTACCAACAGAGTTAACACTACTAACTCCTGTGTTATAGTCCTGCTATTAAATTATTGAGATAGCACCACACTCAACCTCTAGCCCTTGAACCAACTCATCCACACTTTTATGTACCTTAGTACCTTATATATGGGTAAACAGGCATTTAAAATATCATATATACATATGTCTATATATGTGTGTGTACAAATATGTATGTGTATATAGATATATACACACATATATATTATACACATACACACACACACATATATACACATATATGTTGATTTACATCAACAAGTTGAAAACTTTCTCTTCCTAACCAGAGGACAGCAAATTCTTCCAGTAAACAGCCAAACAGTAATTATTTTAAGCCTCATGGACCAAATGTCTCTGTCACAAGTACTCAGTTCTACCATCACAGTGCAAAAATATCCACAGACAATACAAAAATGAATGAGAGTGACTTGGTGCCAATAAAACTTTATTTTCACTCACAGGCAATGAGTCAAATTTGGCCCACAGGCTATACTTTGCCCACCCCTCTCCTGGACCTCTCCTGCCCAAAGTGTGGCTACACATGAGAACCTCTTAGGCTACCTATATAAATCACAGATTCCTGGGCCAAATTCCAGGCCTGCTGAAGCACAATCTGCTTTTTTCCCCCACAACAAGTCTCCCAGGTAATTTATGAACATACAAAATTTGAGGACCACTGTTCCTAAACTCAGTTTTTTTCCTACGCCCCATAAAAGTTGTCATTACAGCTATCAAAGATAGAACATCTGTCAGTGAAATAGCAAGACTAGTGATACAAACCAAGAAAGGAAAACTGGCTTCTTGCTGCAGCTCACCATCTTTATCAAGATGTCAAATTCTGACCCGTGACCACAATTCTCTGAGCTGGAAGACGTCCTTCAGGTTTAATGATTTTAAAAAAAAATCTCATAAGCCAGAAAAAAACTCTTTGTTCCCAGTGAAATCACACTGACACACTGATCTTCTAATCAACTTGTTGCTCATGCACACACACACACACACACACACAGACACACACATTTTTGAATTGTGGATACCCTGCTTTAAACCTGAAAATTCAGTTGTGCTAAAACTGCTTTTATGTTATTAAGGGAAAATGAGCACCAGGGTCTTCAGAAATGAGAGATGTAACAATAAGTGAATTTGTACGGAATTCGCCAATACATACACTGTCTGCTTCATGAATACATGAATGCAACCTGTTTCATCTTTTCTTGTTTCAGAACTAAAGGTATTCACATAAATCTAGATCTCCTTTTCTTTGGGGAATTAAGGCTGGCACCATCAGTCTCTGTCTTTACCTATATCAGCATGGGGGAGAAAAGGCTAGCCCTTCACTGTCTCTCGACAAAAGACTGAAAAAAGTGGAGAGAAATGAATACTAAAGCACATGCTGTAACAGAGCTGACCAGGTCGCCATCCACCTGGGATGACGCCCCTCTCCAGCTGACAGCCACCAGTGATCTGGGTTTAGTCGCCAGCACCCCAAACTTATTAACTGACTGATCTTCTCTCGATCTAATGCTAGGAGCCTCCCCCACCCCACCTTGCATCATAAGACTTTAGTTTATAGACCCCTTTGCTTCATCTCACTTTTTATACCTTTTCTCTGATCCTACTCCACCAATGACCCAAATGCCTCCAAAGGTACACCCCTGCCAGTGGCGATGGCAGTCCCCCTCTGACAGTCCAGGCCTGGCTGTAAAGCCTGCCTCAGTGCCACCGCCAGGGACCCGGTGGACTGAGATGTGTCTACATATCAAACGGAAGTGGGCTTCTACTGCTTCCTTTTCTTCTCCCAACACTTTGTATTCCATGGCCACCACCGCTATTTTGAAAGCATATTTTTAGAGCTGGGTGATGACATTTAAATAAAGTAATCTCAATGAGGAGTTAGGGATTAATAAAAATGCAGCAGAGGGCCCACGAGGCAGCAGAATTTTAACAATTGGGGTTAAACTAGCACTGAGCTCACGATGGATTTTTATTTAAGTGAATTCATGTCTTGCGTCTACACTGGCAAGTGAAATGGGCCTCTCGCCTTGAATTGAACCTGATCTTGGCTCTGAGTAATTGTGAATCAGTTAATTAACCTCTGTAGTACCAGATCATTTGTACTCTGAGATCCCTTTCAACTCTAACTCTATGTTCGGGCCCAAGTCTATTTGAGCAGGCATATTTCTCTTTCAATTGGCTTTTCTGGTGAATTTCTCCCAAAATGTTTAAGTTTGGTATTTTGTTATGCAAAGAAATGCTAAAGTGGATATGGATCAAGGTATTAGGTGGAATAGTTTAGTAGAAGGAACTAAATTATTCTCAGATCTTTTACAGAACTGGACCTTTAAAGTTATCTCAAATTGCAGCATCTCTTGCATACTTAATTTTAATTGATAATGATTTTTTTAATAGACACTGTAATTTTTACCAAATGTTTCAGGATAAAATGGAATGTTTTTCCTAAGATTAAAAAGGTCAGGTTGTTTCTCTACTGGTAAAATAAGTGATGATCTTTAAGGAGTGATTATAGGTGATGTGATGCTGCCAACAGACCTGATTTTTCTAACATGAGGGCTTCATAACAGTCAAGTCTTTGGGATGCTGTGTCAAAATCACTGGACGTTTTGTTGAGTGTAAACAATGCAGAATCATTATTCACTGCCATGGAAGGCCTTAAGTGTATTCACTACATCACAACTGCATAATAAAATTTGGTGTTATACCAAAAAAAGACAGAGAAAAATCAATAGTAAGTCAACCCTTATTGATAGAACCTATCAGCATTGTGCTAGATGTAGAGTACATATAAAACCATGGGCTTTGCCTTCAGGAAGCTTATGATTTAGGTGGAATAATAGGACAAATTCCTAAAAAACAATGCAAGAGAGCACATGATCAAATGCTCAGTGGAATTTTGTAGATACAGCTCCAAAGTAATGCTGCAAGTAAGGAAATCAAAAGCAAGTCTGCTTGCTTTGCAGATTTGGCTAAAACTCTTTAGTACCAAAGTTCAGTACCAAAGTTCTCTTCCACTGTTTAGCTGCATTTAAAAAGAGAATTCTGGTTTCCCTGAAACCTGTGGCTATGGCAAAAAATATCAAGAATACTGCCAAATTAAATTATTCATACTAGAAAATAATACAGCTGATCCCAATGGACTTTTAAAAAACATCATACTTGGTCTATATATTAATGGTAACATATAAAATTAAAGGGGACACGTAGATGAATAATGAAGTCTTCTGAACTAATAATATTCTGTAACTTTTCTAGAATTCAAAATTATTCAAATATTGATTTAAACAAGACAAATTTATTTCTTAATCCTTTATTATTTCATAATTCCTTGTAATCTTTATTCATAACTTTTCTATTTCCATAAGCCTCATATTTATAAATAAATTTAATAAACAGTGATAATTTGTTAAATAAGTAAGATTTAATTAGTGCTTTCAAGAACATTTTTCTTATTTAAATCTCAAAACAAACCTGTGATTCATTATCCACCTTTTTTCCAAATTGGGAAAAGAACTAACAGAAACAAAAGCTGGTATTTGCTGAGCAAGGTCTCTCTCCAATATAATAGTCACTATTCTCATGCAAATATTTTAAGTTTTATTTAATCAAACAAAATTAAAACTTCAGTTTCTCAGTCACATTCTTCACATCTTAAGTGCTCAACAGTCCCATGTGGCTAGTGGCTACCATATCAGACAATGCAGATATAGAACATTTCTATTACTGCAGAAATTCCTATCAGATAGCACATGTATTACCTCTTTTAATTATCCCACCAATCATCACCTCAAGAGGTTGATACTATTACTATTCCATTTTACAGATGAATGAATAAACTTAGGTACAGTGACCTAGCCAAGGTAAGAGCAGACCTGACATTCCAGCTCTCACTAGCCCAGTACTGGCTGGTAAAATTTTCTGCCACTACAGAAATGTTCCATATCTGCACTGTCCAACATGGTAGCCACTAGCCTTAAGTGGTTATTGACTACTTGCAATTTAGTAGTGTGATTGAGGAACTGAATTTTATATAATTTTCTTTAATCTAAATACAAATAGCTCTATCACTTAGTGGCTACCACTCTGGATGGCTCAGATCTAACCCCAAATCCAACTCTTCACCCTACTGTATCTTATGCCCAGTCCTCTCATCATTACTACTAGCAGCATCAGAGGAAAGGAGATCTTGGTGACACTGAGAAAAAAAAAGGGGGGGGTGGGGTGTTGAGCCTTATTTTAAACAGTGACTTGAAAAATATTACTTGAAGCTGAGTCTTTTCTTTGGTGTCAGTCTCTAAAGCAAGTTATGCAGGAAGGTGATGGGAGTGGAGGGTTAAATCTAGCATGGAATCTATTTTCCCCATTTCCTTGATATTCTGGAATTACCTCTTTGCATGAGAGCCAATAAAGTGTATACAACATATGTTTTCCACAGGAGGCAATTTTTATAGACCAACCAGATGAATTACAACATGAGTCAGACCCCAATTCTTCAGTGTGCCCAGAGAATCAGGTAAGTCTTCTACTAGACAAATAACCCAACAGAGGACCAGCAAGGAGGGAGAGATGAACTAACCTGCATTATGCAGACACTTTTCCCCCAACCTGATACCTTTGCTTTTTCATGTTTTAAGGTATTTGGAGCAGCCTGTTGGCCTCCTTTGAGTTGTTTGTTTTGATATCAGCTTTTTATCTGCTTGGCTTTTTAAAGGTGGTTCTACTGGAAAATCTTGCCATGGAACATTTAACAAGAAGAGGAAGCAAGCTCAAAACTTTCCATTTACACAGAGAATTACTGCACGTTTCCAGAAGCCTGAGAGTTTGTCCTCCTCCAAGTTTCATCATGGAATTATGATTTCAACTATCCCTTCAAACAGATATTCTTTCTCTATTGAGAAGATGCAGTTCTAGAAACCTATGTCTGACTCTAATGATAGCTTATACTTGTTCCACTCTGAAATAACAGAGTGGTAGCTAGAACAACTGAGAGTAGTGGGCAGCTCAGTAATGTAAAAGGGAAATCTGCTTCCATCTTTTCAGCTTGTTTTCCATGCCCCTCAGCAAAATTCATCCCGAACAAAAACGTTAGAGAGAAAGTCCAACCATTGCTTTTAATTTTAAGCACAGTGAGGTTTAAATCATCCAAGAGCTCACTGCAGACGTGTAAGATATTACCATGTTGCTGTGATAGGTCCAATCTTTGGTAGAATGGGTAGGTTTTGCCTCAGAGCTCTGGCATAACATCCATGCCAGTTTGGCTGATGGTAAAAAATAAACATAGCAACATCTTTTGCAAAACCACCTCACTTCCAAATCAAAAATACCCTCTGAAAACCAAGATTAAAATAGTTAAATACAGTGACCTATCTTGCATGGCACATATCTAAGTTGAACAGATCAGGAGGAAAAAAAAAAAAAAAATATATATATATATATATATAAAGGCTTCTTCTCCAATCCTACCAGCCTATTAACTTTTCAATAGATGCACACACACACAAAGGGTTTTCTGAATGTAGGAAAACAAGTTTATAATTACATAATTATGCAGACACACCACAATTTTTCTTTTATGTTACCTTTATCTTTAAAAGGCAACAGACAGGGCTGTACTAAAAAGCAATAAAGCATGGGTAATTTAATACCAAATTACATCCATATTGAAAAGTTTACATGCAGTTGAGAGCAGACAGAGGTCAGCTTTTCAACAGGACTGTCTTTAATTGTGGCCATCAGTTTTAGCAATCCCGATCTCCGGATCAAAGACAGATATAATGGGCTTCCTCAACGCTGAATAGTGAAAGCAGACAGCAGGAATGGTGCTATCTGGCACCCAAAGGTCATAAAAAAAATTGCCAGAAAGGGAATGTGTCTCATTGTAAAATTATATATCTAAAATTATATATATGTGTGTGTGTATACATACATATATATATAATTTTTAAATGATTCTCTCTTGCCCAATTTCCAATGAGCTACTCTTAAGTGTAGGGGATTTTTGGTCACTTCATCACAGGTCCAAGGTTTTTCCTGTTTTCCCTCTAATAAGTGTACAACCTTTGTGTAAATCTTTATTAATATTTTTCAATTCCTTTGAATCATGATTTTCTCTACCAGCACAGCAACCTCTCTTTCCTTGAGGAAGGTCTGTGTGAACTGAGACTGTTTTTCTTTTTATCCCCACCCTTCTCCCCCTCTAAATCAAATGAGGAGTAAATTATCAGTAAATCAGACAGAAACAAGTTTCCTGGATCTGCAGATCCATTCTACAAATGAAGCAATTTCATCTCTGCTAGCTCTGAGGTGGGGGTAGTGGCATGGGAGGGGTATTTTAAGTAGCCATGGGGGACCAGAGCGGAGATGCTAGCTGGCAAAGCATCCCCACGTTTGCATGCACAGACCACTCAAATCTGCACCAAGAGACTACTTGCAAGAATCCATCTTTTTTCACTTAACAAGATACAAAATATAAAACACATTTGCCTCTTATTAAACCTCTCCTGTAAGTGGTTCCAGGTCCACCATTTTTAAAGGGAGGAGAGGGGAGTCGAGACCCTCTTGGGAATTTCAGTGGAGTGACTGGAGATGAGGTACAGGCTGTGAGCCTTTATTACTTTAATTTTATTTTTTTTTTCTAAAAGCACAGAAGGAATAACATTTTAAATCATTAGCATTTGCTTTAAGTAGTTATTTCTTCCAACTGTAAGAATCCCTGCTCCCAGCCCCCTTCCCTATTAGCACCACTCCCAGATCCTGCACAGAAGAACTGCCCAGATGGGATTTCTCTCCACTGCTCAAATCTGGAAGGTGCTTTTAAAGAATTTCAGACTCGAAATTGAGGCAGCCATGGAAGAAACTGTAATCACAGTTTTTCTTAAAGAAGTTGGAGAATAAAGCTCTTATATTTATGGTACCTGAGACTGGACGCTGACTATGGCATCTCAGAATTACTTCAGTGGTAGCAGTTACTATTATTATACAACTCTGTCTTCTCTATTTAACAACAAGAGTTCAATAGTAGTTCCCATTCAACTCAGAACGCTTTGTGAGAGTTAAACTTCTTTAGAAATGGAATATAATCCACTACGTTACTTAATTTAAGATGATTTATGGTTTCTATCAAAGGAGCAGCAAAAGGTGAAGAAATTTGCAAAACCAGGAAAAGAAACTTCCTTTTGAGCTTCATAAGTTCAAAATGGCAGAAGACACAGAAAAATTAGACACAGAAAAGTTGATTGGAAGGTTTATATTTCGTCCTGTAAGCTGGCTGTTGTTTTGGTGTCTACAGGCTAAAATAGATAAAATAAGTCACTGAATATTTCTGAATTTCAACTTAACTCTGCCAAAAGAGAGGTCTTACTTGAGGTAAGGTCTGTTTCATAAAGTGCAAGTATGTAAAGAGGCATGTCATCAAGGAAGGCCTTTAGCTATGTTTCAGCCTGGAGGTGTCTCTGCCACCCACCTTTTCTGTGCTATATATAAAGGACCAAAAAACGAAGCCAGAATTCTTTAATAGGTCAGTGGGATAAATGAACTGTGTTCTTTCAGCCAGCAAAAATCAGATACAATAATCAAAGGTGGAGTGTGAAGTGAGGTGAGGTGAAGTTGCTGAGTCATGTCCGACTCTTTGGGACCCCGTGGACTGTAACCTACTAGGCTTCTCTGTCCATGGGATTCTCCAGGCAAGTACTGGAGTGGATTACCATTTCCTTCTCCAGGGGATCTTCCTGACCCAGGGATCGAACTGGGGACTCTCGCATTGGAGGCAGACGCTTTAACCTCTGAGCCACCAGGGAAGCCCACTGTGGAGTGGAGCAGTGTTATAGTCCCTTCCTTTAACTAAGGAAGTCTGTGCCCAGTACACCACCCAGACCTCCACACAGATTGCACTGGTTTGTCTTCTGCCCCACAGTCACTCTGCTTCAATACTGTATGGCAGAGAGTTGATGGATGATGCTCCTCTTGCCTGCTCATTCATTCTCATCAGCATTAGAGCTTATTTGTTGGGCACCAACAGGGTATCCAGCACCGTCCAATATACTGTTGCAGCCACAGGGTCTGAAGCGAGGTGCACCTTCCATCTATCTCAAAGAGAATTAAGGGCACTCATGTTGGAAGCCACATAGGAGCTAATGAAAAGTGCCAAGTGTTGGTATAAATAAGATCTCATGCATTTGTGATGTGTTAAAATAAAGAATTGTAATTATTGAGACAGCCCAAAAGGGAAAAGGGAAATAGCTTCCTCCAACTGTAGTGAACTAGCAAAATGGACAAAATCTGTCCATAGGGACACAATCCTGCCTACTAACAGTAAATGGATATTTTTTTAAAAATTCATTTCATTTAAAATGATTTATCCTGAAAATTTACCAAGTATTCTAAACCTTAAACAATAATGAAGAATAATAAATATTTTAGTTTCAACATTATTTCTAATTCTGTGGATCCTTCAGTACCTCCATTTCTTCATATTCGGAACAGAATGGGATCATGAAGAACCAGTACACAGTGATATCATCTGACATGACCTAATGAACAAGATGAAGACATGGTTTAAATATAAAATACAAAGTAATGAACCTAAAACAAATGAGTTCAGCAAGCCCAAGGTATGTTAGAGATGCATCTCAGTTAACTCAATACTGAGCCTTTGGTTCCCACTTGAGTGGAAGACTCTGACAGGTCATTTGTGGTCTTCAATGAAAGAATCCTCATGTTGGGATTTCCACTATGCCTGCCTAATAATCATCATCATAATACCCAATGATACCTAATATTTTGTGTGCATGTCAAATACTTACATGTATTATTTAATTCCTAAACAATCCTATTAGATCAGTACTATTGTTATTTTACAAGAGACAACAAAACCTACCTACTACCTGTGATATCATCTGGATATTTAATAGAGACTTCTGTTAAACCTTAACTGACACAAATAAGGTCAACTCATCCAGGACCTTTAGAGCAAAGAAAATACCAGTCATTAAATGAATTCCAAACCCTAGGAGCTATTTGTGATGCTTCTGCCTTGTTCAGTCCCAACATTCAATTCACAACCAAAACCTTTCAATTCTAACTTTGAACCAAGGTTTCAAAACCTCTTTAAAAGACTGAAAATTAATAAGATAAGCATTTAATTCAAGAAGGCAGAAAAATAAGAAGACAAAGGGAATGGAAGGAAGACACAACTCTGACAAAAGGAGACGTTAGGTAAATAAAACCAGTAATAGAAAGCAACCAAAACAAAAAGAGGTTCTTTGTGTATTCTATGGGTTAGCCAGGTGGAACAGTTATCTTGGACCAGTTTGACTGATCTCTGAAGTCAAGTGGTGACCTAACTGAAATCAAAAGTCCTAGCTCACATAACTGGTAGTTGCCAACTACATTAGTCTAAGGAGAACTCAGCTAGAGCTGCTGGTCACTGCTCTATATGGTCTCTTATCCTCTAAACCAGCCTTGTTCTGAAAGTTACAAGGTCAGGGAAAGTCTAATTGCACAAGTGTTTTTCAAGCTTCTGCTATGTCACATTGTTGTTGTCTCAGCTCTGGTCCCACCAGTTTGATCTCTGCCACCAGATCATAAGGGCTTCTGGATAGTTCAGCTGGTAAAGAATCAGCCTGCAATGCAGGAGATCCCAATTCAATCCCTGGGTTGGGAAGATTCCCTGGACAAGGGAAAGGCAACCCAATCCAACAGTTAGATCATAACTGTTGCTTGAGTCAAGCCATCATAATTCATTATGGTAGACACTCAATGAGTTTAGTCACTCGGTTTAGTCGCTCAGTCGTGTCTGACTCTTTGCAACCCCATGGACTGCAGCACACAAGGCTTCCTTGTTCATCACCAAAACCCAGAGCCAACTCAACTTTACATCCTCATGACAGTGATGCCATCCAGCCATCTCATTCTCTGCCATCCCCTTCTCCTTCGGCCTTCAATCTTACCCAGCATCGGGTACTTTTCTAATGAGTCAGTTCTTTGCTTCAGGTGGCCAGTGTATTGGAGTTTCAGCTTTAGCATCAGTCCTTCCAATGAATATTCAGGACTGATTTCCTTTAGGATTGACTGGTTGGATCTCCTAGCAGTCCAAGAGACTCTCAAGAATCTTCTCCAACATCACAGTTCAAAAACATCAATTCTTCGGTTGCTCAGCTTTCTTCACAGTCCAACTCTTACATCCATACAGAACTACTGGAAAAACCATAGCTTTGATTAAATGGATCTTTGTTGGTAAGTCTCTGCTTTTGAATATACTCTCTAGGATGGTCATAACTTTTCTTCCAAGGAGTAAGCATCTTTTAATTTCATGGCTGCAGTCACCATCTGCAACGATTTTGGAGCCCCCCCCAAAAATAAAGCCTATCACTGTTTCCACTATTTCCCCATCTATTTGCCATGAAGTGATGGGACCAGATGCCATGATCTTCGTTTTCTGAATGTTGAGTTTTAAGTCAACTTTTTCACTCTTCCTCTTTAACTTTCATTAAGAGACTCTTTGGGTCGTCTTCACTTTCTGCCATAAGGGTGGAGTCATCTGCATCTCTGAAGTTATTGATATTTCTCCTGGCAATCTTGATCCCAGCTTGTGCTTCATCCAGCCTGGCATTTTGCATGATGTACTCTGCATATAAGTTAAATAAGCAGGGTAACAATATACAGCCTTGACGTACTCCTTTTCCTATTTGGAACCAGTCTGTTGTTCCATGTCCAGTTCTAACTGTTGCTTCTTGACCTGTGACAGACTTCTCAGGAGGCAGATCAGGTGGTCTCGTATTCCCATCTCTTTAAGAATTTTCCACAGTTTGTTGTGACCCACACACATCAAAGGCTTTGGCATAGTGAATAGAGCAGAAGTAGATATATTCTGGGAACTCTCTTGATTTTTTGATGATCCAGCAGATGTTGGCAATTTGTTCTCTGGTTCCTCTGCCTTTTCTTAATCTAGCTTGAACATCTGAAATTTCATGATTCACGTATTGCTGAAGCCTGGCTTAGAGAATTTTGAGAATTACTTTGCTACCGTGTGAGAGGACTACAACTGTGCAGTAGTTTGAACATTCTTTGGCATTGCCTTTCTTTGGGATTGGAATGAAAACTGACCGTTTACAGCCCTGTGGCCACTGCTGAGTTTTCCAGATTTGCAGGCATATTGAGTGCAGTCCTTTCACAGCATCATCTCTTAGGATTTGAAATAGCTCAACTGGAATTCCATCATCTCCACTAGCTTTGTTTGTAGTGATGCCTCCTAAGGCCCACTTGATTTCGCATTCCAGGATGTCTGGCTCTAGGTGAGTAATTACACCCTTGTGGTTATCTGGGTCAGGAAAGATCTTTTTTGTATAGCTTTTCTGTATATTATTGCCACCTCTTCTTTGTATTTTCTGCTTTTGTTAGGTCCATACCATTTTTGTCCTTTATTGTGCTCATCTTTGCATGAAATGTTCCCATGGTGTCTCTAATTTTCTTGAAGAGATCTCTAGTCTTTCTCATTCTATTGTTTTCCTCTGTTTCTTTGCAATGATCATTGAGGAAGGCTTTCTTATCTCTCCTTGCTATTCTTTGGAATTCTGCATTCAAGGGGTATATCTTTCCTTTTCTCCTTTGCCTTTAGCTTCTCTTCTTTTCTCAGCTATTTATAAGGCCTCCTCAGAAAACCATTTTGCCTTTTGCATTTCTTTTTCTTAAGGATAGTCTTGATCCCTGCCTCCCGTACAAGTCATGAACCTCTGTCCATAGTTCTTGAAGAACTCTCTATCAGATCTAATCCCCTGAATTTATTTGTCACTTCCACTGTGTATGCATAAGGGATTTGATTTAGGTCATACCTGAATGGTCTAGGAGTTTTCCCTACTTTCTTCAATTTAAGTCTGAATTTGGCAATATGAGTTTATTATATGAGCCACAGTCAGCTCCTGGTCTTGTTTTTGCTGACTCTACAGAACTTCTCCAACTTTGGCTGCAAAGAAGATAATCAATCTCATTTCAGTATTGACCATCTGGTTATGTCCATGTTTAGAGTCTTCTCTTGTGTTTTTGGAAGAGGGTGTTTTCTATGACCAGTGCATTCTCTTGGCAAAATTCTGTCAAAAGCCTTTGACCTGCTTCATTTTGTACTCCAAGACCAAATTTGCCTGTTACTCCAGGTAGTTCCCAAAGAAAGGCAATGTCAAAGAATGCTCAAACTACCACACAATTGCACTCATCTCATATGCTAGTAAAGTAATGCTCAAAATTCTCCAAGCCAGGCTTCAGCAATATGTGAACCATGAACTTCCAGATGTTCAAGCTGGGTTTAGAAAAGGCAGAGGACCCAGAGATCAAAATGCCAGCATCTGCTGGATTGTGGAAGAAGCAAGAGAGTTCCAGAAAAACATCTATTTCTGCTTTATTGACTATGCCAAAGCCTTTGACTGTGTGGATCACAATAAACTGTGGAAAATTCTGAAAGAGATGGGAATACCAGACCACCTGACTTGCCTCTTGAAAAACCTGTATGCAGGTCAGGAAGCAACAGTTAGACCTGGACATGGAAAAACAGACTGGCTCCAAACAGGAAAAGGAGTACATCAAGGCTGTATATTGTCACCCTGCTTATTTAACTTCTATGCAGAGTACATCATGAGAAACGCTGGGCTGAAGGAAGCACAAGCTGGAATCAAGATTGCTGGAAGAAATATCAATAACCTCAGATATGCAGATGATACCACCCTTATGGTAGAAAGTGAAGAGGAACTAAAATGCCTCTTGATGAAAGTAGAGTGATATGATTTTTTTTTTCATTTTATCTGTATTGATGGAGTTTTAACATGAAAATACTCATAGTATTCCCTTACTTTTCTTATAATGTCTGTAGTATCTACAATGATATTCCTTTTTTATCTCATGTTACTTGTTTGTTTGCTTTGTTTTTTCCTGATCAGAATGGTTAGGATATAAACCTATTTTAAAATATTTTATTGATCTTTTCAAAGGTACAGCTTTTGATTTTATTGTTTTTTCTATTTTCTGAGAATGTTATTTTTATTCTTTTGTATGTTTTTGTATGTATATTATTTTTGTTTTTTCCTGGCTATGTTTCATAGACCATTATTGGGAGAGGTAGCTCTTGGGTCAGTATAGTCAGAAGACTCGTTTTAGGTTTTATTGTTACTATTGATTACCTCCAGTGAGGCACCTATTTACAACTCCTCTAACCTTACCTTGTGTTTAAAGGGTGCAATGGTTTGTCAGAATTTTCTCAATGACTTTATTCCACCCTTAGGTTTAAGGCTTCCCTGTGTGCCTGTACCTCTGAGAGATTCTCTCTCCTTAGCTCTCCCCTCACAACACTGCATTTCTGCTACTTGTTCCTTAGTACTTGGTAGCCTGGTGTGGGGTGGGCAACAGATATGTGTAACAGTTGCTCTGGTTGAAGTTTGTCTTAAAAAGCTCCTGTGATCTCTTTCCTTATCTTGGTGGTAAGTGACTAGGCCTAAAATGATTAACTGATTTCCTCCAAAAGGGAAAAATGACTTTCTCCTCCTCTTACTCTTTCCTTTATATTTTCCCACTGCAAGGAGATCCAACCAGTCCATTCTGAAGGAGATCAACCCCAGGATTTCTTTGGAAGGAATGATGCTAAAGCTGAAACTTCAGTACTTTGGCCACCTCATGCGAAGAGTTGACTCACTGGAAAAGACTCTGATGCTGGGAGGGATTGGGGGCAGGA
Source organism: Madoqua kirkii (assembly GCA_006408675.1). Classification (NCBI taxonomy): domain Eukaryota; kingdom Metazoa; phylum Chordata; class Mammalia; order Artiodactyla; family Bovidae; genus Madoqua; species Madoqua kirkii. Next base: position 51,990 of record SJYC01022984.1, on the reverse strand, counting down.
GGAGAAGGGGACGACAGAGGATGAGATGGCTGGATGGCATCACGGACTCGATGGACGTGAGTCTGAGTGAACTCAGAGAGATGGTAATAAACAAGGAGGCCTGGCGTGCTGTGATTCATGGGGTCGCAAAGAGTCGGACACGACTGAGTGACTGAACTTGAACTTGAACTACAATGAGTCTGTGCCTTGGGAATGACAGACTGACTCTCACCTATTTATTCACATGTTTTTGTTTTTGTTTTTTGCCTTCTTAGGGGATGAAAGTTCATGTGGGATTATGCTACAGAGCAAGCCTGTGGCCACAGCTGCTGAGTCCATGCTCTAGAGCCCACTTGCTGCAACTAGAGAAAACCTACACTCAGTAGTGAAGACCCATCCCAGCAAAAAAAAAAAAAAAAAAATTAAATAAATCAAGTTTTTACAAAGGAAAAGGCAAAGATATTTCTATTAATAAAAAATCCTGGGCATACATCAGGAGAAAAACATGATCTGAAAGGATATATGTACCTTGATGTTCATTGCAACACTGTTTACAATAGCCAAAACATGAAAGTAACTTAAATGTACGTTGGCAGAGAAATGGATAAAGAAGCTATGGTACATATATACAATGGAATATTACTCAGCTGTTAAGAAGAATGAAATAATGCTATTTACAGCAACATGGCCTAAAGACTATCACACTAAATGAAGCAAATCAGACAGAGAAGGAAAAATGTTGTATAGTATCCCTTATATATGAAATCTAAAAAGAAATGATATACAAATTAACTTACAAAACAGAAAGAGATTCATAAACTTAAACAATGAACTTACAGTTGCAAAGGATCAGGGACAGTTAGGGAGTCCGGGATGGGCATGTACATGCTGCTATATCTAAAATGGATAACTAAAAAGGACTTATTGTATAGTACTTGGAACTCTGCTCAATATTATGTGGCAGCCTGGATAGGAGGGAAGTTTGGGTACATATGCAGGAGACCCAAGTTCGATCCCTGGGTCAGGAAGATCCCCTGGAGAAGTTCAGGGACAGTTAGGGAGTCCGGGATGGGCATGTACATGCTGCTATATCTAAAATGGATAACTAAAAAGGACTTATTGTATAGTACTTGGAACTCTGCTCAATATTATGTGGCAGCCTGGATAGGAGGGAAGTTTGGGTACATATGCAGGAGACCCAAGTTCGATCCCTGGGTCAGGAAGATCCTCTGGAGAAGAAAATGACAACCCACTGTAGTACTCTTGCCTGGAAAATCCCATGGAAGGAGGAGCTTAGTAGGCTACAGTCCATGGGATTGCAAAGAGTCAGACATGACTGAGCGACTTCACTTTCACTTTCACTTTGGATACGTGTATGTGTGTGTGTGTGTGTGTGTGTGTATGACTGAGTTCCTTCTCTGTTCACCTGAAACTGCCACAACAAAGTTAATTGCCTATATCCCAATGTAAAAATAAAAAAGTTTTTTTTTTAAGTTAAACACAGAGTTATCATTTTTGACAAGTTATGTGGGATTATATGATTCTTTAAGTTATAAATCATGGAAGGAATATTTACCTGGCCTTCTGCCCTTTTCTCTGGTGTTCTGCCCTGTCCCTACTCTTTCCCTTGAACACTTCATGAAGATCCACAGAGAATATCCCAGTGGGTATGCACTTTTCTTGTGTATGAATCTTCCAGGTTCTATTATCTTCATACCAGCCCAGACTTGGCCTTTAACAATTCACTAATAACTGCAGTTGAATTGTTCTTACCCGTTGTTTGCTGACCTCCACTTTCCCCCATGCTCTTCTCAAGGTCAGTCAGTCATTTTGTCCTTCTCTTCATGGATGCACTTATATTTCTTTACATTTCAGGCGAGTTATTCATCTTGCAACTCTAACTCTTGGACAAATTCAATAAAAGTATGGTTTTTAGATTACTTTGGCTTTTAAGACTTTTTGTTAGGCCAGAACAACTTTTCAACTTTCTACATCCTGAGTGGAATCTATCAATGAGGGTATTTCTTGAACAGATGAAGTAAGTTTAATCTAGATACTATCTTTTCTTTTTTTTTTTTTTTTTTCTGGAAAAAAACCACTTTCTCTTATTTGGGATACTGTTGTAGTTATTTATCCACACTAGGTCCTCAAGATTTGGGGGAAAATGAGCATTTGAAAATCTATAAACAGAGATTTCTACATTTTGTAGTGATAAAAAATTAATTCTAGGCTCGGCCTTCTATATGAGTTTCCCACTGCTTCTGTAATAAATCACCACAAACTTAGATGGCTTAAAACAACACAATTTTTTTCTTATCATTCTGGGGTCAGAAGTCCAAAATGGGTGATTAAGTCAGCATTCCTTCTGGAAGCTCTATCAAAGAACTGTTTCTTTGCCTTTTTTAGCTTCTAATGACAGTGGAATTGGACAAAGGATATATAATTCTGCATCTTTTGTCAGATTTCTGTCTCTCATACTCTGATCTTCTTTTTTATTTTCCTATGAAGACTTTCAAATTACATTGTGCCTGCCCAGGTAATGTAGGGACTCTCCCTATCTACAGATCATTAATTTATTCATATCTGTCAGTTCCCTCTTGTCATGTGTGTGTTATGTGCCCAGCTCTTTGTGACACCATGGACTATAGCCCTCCAGTCTTCTCTGTCCATGGAATTTTACAGACAAGAATACCGGAGTAGGTTGCCATTTCCTGCTCCAAGGGATCTTCCCAACCCAGGAATCAAACCCACATCTTTTATATCTCCTGTATTGGCAAACAGGTTCTTTACCACTACGGCCACCTGGGATGTCCCTCCCCCATAATCTTAGTTGCTCAGTTGTGTCCAATATTTGAAACCCCATGGACTATAACCCACCAGGCTCCTCTGTCCATGGAATTCTCCAGGCGAGGACACTGGAGTGGGTAGCTGTTCCATTCTTCAGGGGATCTTCTTGACCCAAGTATCAAACCCCGGTCTCCTGCATTGCAGGCAGATTCTTTATTGTCGGAGCCACCAGTCATGTGTGGTAATATATTCAAAATTCTCAGGATTAGTTCACAGACATCTAGGGAGACATTATTCAGCTTATCATACCATACATGACTATGAAATGGTCTAAAATATTTGACCCAACTAAATGAAGATACTATGCAAGAGGCAAGGTAAGACTAGACCTCTGAGTGAGATCTCATAGATGTACTTTTTGGACAGAGGCAGAGGAAGGCAGAACCCAAGCAGATCTGAATTTAAAGAAGAGAGAACTGGGGACTTCTTTGTTTCTTGTCCAGCTTCTTTCTCTTATCTGTTCCCTCTTAATGTCCCTTTGCTTAACTGAATGTGTTTCTATTTCAATCCGTATCCACCTCCCTAACATTCTTTCTCATTACAGGCTTTATACTGCATCAAGATATATATTTTAGGATTTATTGCATTTATAACTAAAGGATGTGTTGCATGTTCTAAATGTTCAAAGTAAGCACAGTGAAGATGTTAATTCTATAGGTTTAAAAGTTAATCTAAATGAATCTATTTTAAACTTTTTTATAGATCTCAATTGATATTCCTCTCCTTAAGTCTATAGTCCTTCATAAAAGAAAAAAAAGATATTTACCTGGTTAAAAGAGGTTTTAAATATACATGTGAGACCAATCCAGTTTCAACAAGTGGTTAATTTTTTCCAGATTTAATAAAATCAATCTCATCAGGCCAGGCTGCATTTAATGTACTGTATATAAAATCACATAAATAGACTAGCATTAATATCAAATGTAAATTTAAAAATGTAAAAAACCATTAACTAAATTTATTCTGTTAGCAATTAAAATATAAAAACAATTCTTTCAGGATTTGCTCAATTGCTTAAATTATACTTCTTTGTAATATGTTTGTAATGATTTTGACTTCCGTAGCACTACTTCTGGTTCCCATAAAAAGCAATGACTTTGAATTATCATTCTCTTAGCAAATTTTCTTGCCTAAGCAAGAAGTGCCAGTTAGAAATCATTTACAGACCCTATAGCTGTCATTTGCTTTTCACCAATGGAGATTTCATTAACATACTCAATTTCCTGTGAATCTTTATTTTTCCCTCCCCATCAAAATACTTAACATTCCTTTAACACTTGCAGTGATGATATTAAGTGTGCAGGCTCTGGAGGTAGACTCCTGGGTTTTAATCTCCATTTCAAACCTTTCTAGCTTTGTAATCCTGGACATATTATTTAAGCTCATTCTGCTTCAGTTTCTTTATGTTTCCTAATTATTCATCTGTTTGTGAGGTGGCTGTAAGAATTAAATAACTTACTCTTGTAGAAATACTTAGACTCATATCTCATACATAATAAAAGTTCAACAAATGTTCAGTCACTCAGTCGTGTTCAACTCTTTGTGACTCCATGGACTGCAGAACTCCAGGCTTCCCTGTTCAGAACCAACTGCCAAAACCTACTCAAACTCATGTCTATCACATCAGTGATGCCATCCAACCATGTCATCCTCTGTCATCCCCTTCTCCCATCTTCAGTCTTTCCCAGCATAAGGGTCTTTTCCAGTGAGTCAGTTCTTTGCATCAGATGGCCAAAGTATTGGAGCTTGAGCTTCAGCATCAGTCCTTCCAATGAATATTCAGGACTGATTTCCTTTAGGATGGACTAGTTGAGTCTCCTTGCAGTCCAAGGGACTCTCAAGAGTCTTCTCCAGCACCATAGCTCAAAAGCATCAATTCTTTGGTGCTCAACTTTCTTTATAACCTAACTCTCACATCCATACATGACTATTGAGAAAAACATGGCTTTGAGTAGATGGACCCTTGTTTCTGCTTCTTAATTTGCTTGGTCATAGCTTTTCTTCCAAGGAGCAAGTGTTTTTTAATTTCATGTCTATAGACACCATTTGCAGTGATTTTAGAGCCCCAAAGAATAAAGTCTCTCATCTTTTCCATTGTTTCTCTATCTATTTGCCATGAAGTGATGGGACCAGATGCCATGATCTTAGTTTTCTGAATGTTGAGCTTAAAGCCAACTTTTTCACTCTCCTCTTCCATTTTCATCAAGAGGCTCTTCAGTTCCTCTTCACTCTCTGCCATAAGGGTGGTGCCATCTGCATATCGGAGGTTATTGATATTTCTCCCAGCAATCTTGATTCCAACTTGTGCTTCATCCAGCCCTGAATTTCGCATGTTGTACTCTGGATAGAAGTTAAATAAGCAGAGTGACAATATGCAGCCTTGATGTTATCCTTACCCAATATGAAACCAGCCTATTTTTCCATGGGGAGTTCTAACTGTTGCTTCTTGAACTGCATACAGATTTCTCAAGAGGCAGGTGAGATGTTTTGGTATTCCCATCTTTAAGAATTCCCCACAGTTTGTTGTGATACACACAGTCAAAGGCTTTGGCATAGTCAATTAAAAAAAAAAAAAGTAGATGTTTTTCTGGAACTCTCTTGCTACTTTGATGATCCAGCAGGTGTTGGCGATTTGATCCCTGATTCCTCTGCTTTTTCTAAATCCAACTTGAACATCTGGAAGTTCACGGTTCATGTACTGTTGAAGCTTGTGTTGGAGAATTTTGAGTACTACCTTGCTAATGTTAAGTATCACTACTGTTACTCCTGTGACCACTACTGATATAATCGTGACCACGATAATTCTGCTTTGAATCAATATTTCTAATCACTACACTTCTATAAAGTATGATTTTTTTTCCACTTGAAGAAGAGACAACTAAAGATCAAAGATGTTAAATAACTTTTTTGAACTGCAAATACACTGTCAAGTTGAGATTTGAATACGGCTCTATCTACTTTATTCTACAAAGACTTGTTTTTCCCTCAATATTAATGAAAGGATAGATGTACCTGAATGGTTAAATATGTCCTTCATCCCCAGGAAGTGTAAATAATGATTTGAAAAGGGTCTCCACTGCTCAAAAGGCAAAGGTATGGCTTCTAAGATGGGAACACTGCCTAGCGGCAGGTTCTTCTCTACATTTGGACACCCTTGCAGAGCTTTGTAATGGCGGGTGGGGACAATGTACAGCAGCTGTTTTGACAGCCTGGTGAGAGGATCTGGTGCCATATGCCAAGACTTGGGGTACAAGCACAGCCTCTTTGGTTGCCTGTATTCATATCCATCTGTTGCAGTGGCATTTTGCCAAATCCTAATGAAGGAACCAACGCAAGAGGATTTTCTGAAAAAGAGCCTTTTTTATTTTTCCCTTCAGCGTGTGGCCATCTGGCTGGAGCATGGAGATACCCTGGTTTTATAGAGCCTGCTTACAAAGTCACATTGAAATTTTATTTCACAGAAATGTCTGATTGATGAGTATTTCTGGAAGATATACAGCTTCAATCAATTTTCAGATGTTTCAAAATATTTGCCTTAAAATAAATAGGCAAGGAATTAAAGTATTTAAATTCTGTTAAATACTATTTATATATTATTTCATCTTCCCAGTGATTTTAAGAATCAAGAACTAACACCTTCCTGTACAGATAAGAAATCTCAGATTCTGAGAAGTCTTCTACTTGGACAGTGTTGTCACATAGCCATGAGTGGTAGAACTGGGGTTGGAATGCAGTTTTTTATGATCTTTAGAAGCATGCTGATTCCCCTAGCCATGACGACCCTCCACAGCTGGATGCACAAGGAACCATAATCTGTATTTTTCCAGAGTCTTGTTTCTTACATTTCTGCTCTAACTTTCCACACAAACTCAATTTCCCATATGAATTGCTAGTATTTATAGCTATTTTAGAAGATAAGTTTACTGAATAAAAGTTGTTCCTGACTCTAATATCTTTTTTCAAAATAAACAGGAGTGAAAACCCTTGCTGCCTAGATACCATAAGACATCCTTTGAAGTCTGTGGATATCTTTTACCATTAAATTAAGACTGTGTTTTTATATAAAAACACATGTTGGTAAGTAAGATGGACAGGTGTGAATATGTGTGTATAAAGTAAAAGTTTTTAATGAGAATCAAAGGTAAAATAAATCCATATAATCTATATCCTAATTGAGTTCATAAGCCTGAACGATAGTGGAAAATTAGCCTGAGTCATACTTTGTCAGGCTTGAATAATTCAAAAGTCTCTGTAAGAAGGTAAGGCAGACAATGCTGAAACTATAGAACTGTCACTGTCCAATATATCCAGTACAAGTGGGTATTGAAATTTAAATTAGCTGAAATTAAATACAATTTTAAAATTCATTTCCTCAGCTGCACTATCCATATTTCAAATGCTTAGTAGTCATATATTGAACAATGCAGCTATCGACTATTTTCCACATTGCAGAAAGTTACAGTGTGGATTTTCAGGTTGTTTAGACTTTACGCACTAAGCGTATTAGCTTCTTGGTTATTGTGGGATAATATTGGAGCAGTGGATCATTTTCAGACAGTACAAAAGTGGAGATGCTACTTAAAGATTATTCTGCCTTAGCACTTTTCAAGGGCAATTCTGTTCCATCCTTACTGCTCCAAGGTTTTTTGTTTTTTTTTTTTGGATGGACTAAAAGGATATTAAAGACTGGTTTTCTCTTTCCCTATTAGCTAAATAAAACTTTAAAAATGATTAAAATACATTATATGACAACACACATCAATTTTTCTAAAGATAAAATGTTTCCTAAAGATAAATGTTTATTTAGCTTGTCCTTTAAATGAGATTAGCAAATAGTGGAATTCAATAGCATCTTAGTTTGTGATGCTATAAAAAATCACAATAGACTGGGTGACCTGAGCAACATTAATTTAATTCTCTCAGATTTGGAATCTGGGATGTCTAAGATCAATGTGCTAGCAGAACCAGTGTCTGATACGGGCCCACATCTTTGTTGTTGAAGTGTGCTTTTCCGCTGTATCATTGCATGGTGGAGGGCAGAGAGTGAGCCACACTCTGCTGCGTCTCTTCATATAAGGGCAGTAACACCATAACAAGAGCTTCACCCTCATGATTGTCTGGCACACTTCTGAGACCATTTCACATAGCTTTCCATTTGCTCGCTTTGCCACCCTACACTTAAGCTTTCCTAATATCTGGATCCCACACTTCAATTCCCACAATCTGTCCAGGTCCTCTACATTGGCACTAGATGATGTGTTCTAGCACTGCCTACCTTTTCTTAAGCCCCCTACTTGACATGGAAGATGAATGGGAAGCATAATTCAATCTCTGAGACTGTGGATAATAGAAGATAAAGGACTTGATTTTGGGAGGAAATTGAATATCAACAATGGAAGTAAACTTAGAGATTTCAGATTTTATCTGCAATAGTTGATGGACATGACGCAATGACCTTGAGTAAAAGAACATGATGTCAACAGAGTCATAAAATGGAGAAAAAAAAATTTCTCTGAAGTTCTTTGCCTGTGATTTACCCAAGGCAACTATTTTCCCATCACCTATCTAGTTATGCCACTTTTAATTTAAACAGTTAGCCACTAAGCCTCATTAGACAATAAGCAATAGAAGGAGATGCTCAAGACATTTCCCCTGACTACAAAAGATGCATTAACATTTTGACTGTTGAAAACCAAGCAAGAAAGGGTGTCTGATGCACAGTCAAGTTTTAGGTTGATGTTCCCAAGGATGATTTTCTCTCAACTTTATTTCAAAGATTGGTTGAGCAATACAATAAAGAAGGTGGAAATCAAAATTGTCTTGGTCCCATAGTGAGAGAAACAAAGATTTCAAAGAAATGTCTTCTTTATCTATTACTGTTAAGTAAAGTTTCCCACATCTAAATGACCATCACTGAAAAGCTCAAGGAAGTCACGTGGTCCTGCTAGACTACGGAAGTCGACAATTGAAGAGAGCTTTCGAGTCTCTCCCATATGCAACACACTTCTCTAGGGTACCTCTGTTTAAATGGCTTTCGGTGTGTGTACCATTACAACCCTGAAATATTTTTAATGGTTAAAAGACAAAGAGCAAAGTATTGATTTTGATACTATAAATTAAATTGTTTTAGAAATATTATCTTCTGGGAATAGGTAATAAAAAAATAAAGTAAGAAGAGATTAGTCTTCCTGACAAATCTCCTTGTGATATTTACTTGTGTGACTTTCATTTATTTTTGACACAGGAAAAATATCAATGCTAAATGCAGCCAATATGGTAAAGAGAGACTTATGGAAAACTAAATAATAGATTGAATACTAGAAAGGACTGCTCAAGTGAGTTATATAGATGGTAGCTTTAAATATAAACTTCCTAAATATATATTCTATGTGTATTCATTGTTCATCACCATATAAAAAGTCTGGGACAGGGAGTAGTTTGATGTTCTGTACGTCTTGCAAACTTTTGCTTCTTTGAATAAAAACTTGTTGTTCACCTGGCCTTAAGCCCACTCTAACTTCTGCAAGAATGATTAGCAATCAATGAAACAATAGCTGTTTATGAAAGTGATGTTGGAGAGCTACATGAATAACTCACAGGCTAGGCAGCTCCAGAGTCGCAATCAGATGCAAGGGTGATTTACTATTTCTGCAAGATATTCTAACCGCATTAATCTTTGCTTGAAACTCAGCCACTGCAGAAAGTGACACAAGATATAAGTAGTTTCAGTCAAACACTGGAATAGAGTGCTGTCAGACAACTTCCAGAGGCCACAATGAATCATCCTGCTACTTATTTTGAGCAGCCGCACAAATACAACAAGAAGGTAAGAAGCAATGCCTTGGTGGCAGGTCTAGGATTCATTTAGACGTTCCATTTTGTTTTGTTTTTGCTAGTACCTATAAAATTAGCATCCTTAAAATAAGACAAGTGAAAAGAGAGGAGGAGATAGGGGTGACTGATGTCATCTAAGGACTCTGCTAAGGCCGTTGCTTTGTATAACTCAAGGGGCAACACTCCTTCTGGGTTGGGCAACATGGCATTTTAAAACAGGTTGGCCCATTAATGTGGCATTCTGACATTTCTCCACACCATGTTCTTAAACTTAACTGTTTTATCTTGTTTTGCAGACCCACCTGTGTCTCCCAAATATGTTGTAACTTTTCATATTTCTCTACTTTTCATTGGCAAGTGTGTAGGTGAATTTGTTCATGTGCACATGCATGTGAATACGATGTGGGGAAGGTATACTTAACACTGACCTCACAGTTCCACTCGAATGAATGGGACAGCACAAAAGAAAGACTTCTGGCACATCTTCACCTCTTACCCACACCTCTCTGTCTCACTGAGAGTAACGGAGTGTCATGCAAGCGATTGGAATGGGCTACATAACTAAACACACCATAAATTGTGAAATATATTACATTGGGAGAAAGGCTCTCTCATAAGCCAGAAACAAGAAGACAAAGTTTTATGAAATTTTGTCCCCCATTGCCAGTGTATCAACTAAACCCAGGATAGGTTCTGCACTAGTGGAATAACAACCCATCCATGGATGACACTTATCCTAGGATAAGCAAGAGAAAGGGGCTTTATCATTGGAGAAACACACAGATTAGTTGCCTCTTCGTGCTCTGGATTTGTACTGCTTGCTGTTTACAATATTGTCTGGAAAACCTGCTACCCTGAACCTGGAACTTGAGATCTGTGGGATGATACAGTATCTTAGATCGCGAAAAATCTGCTCCCAGTGCTATGGAAATTTAAATGGTTTCCACTTTAGCTGGGAGAAGGGTGAGCTCCCAAATTCTAGCTATCTTGTTGTCTGAACAACATATGGTCATATTTGGACAATTTTAATATTAAATAATTCTTTCTAGGGGAAAGTAAAATATCTGATCAGTAGGTTTGGGAAAAGGGGTGTGTGGCTAAGCACGTTCTGATTTTTGTTTTCCTATAGACTCAAGTCTCTCTTCGGATATAGGAATTCTTTCCTCATGCATGAACTTTATTTTTCAGATGATACTGTATTTTCTATAAGTTTATTAGTTATCTATTCCTAGTAACTTAATATTTACTATATCACAATTTCGTGAACCAGCCATCCAAGGTTGGCTTATCCTCTCCTTCACTATCTCATAAGTGCTGAAATCAAATACTGGCCAGGGATGCCGCCGTCTCAAGGTTAGCTGGGGAAGGATCCAATTCCCAGCTCACTCATGTCATTACTCTCTGTTGGCCAAAAACTATTCTCAAGTCCCTTCTATGTGTGTTTCTCCAGTTATGGCATCCAGTTCTATTATTTCATGGCAAACAGATGAGGTAAAAGTGGAAACAGTGACAGACTTTATTTTCTTGAGCTTCAAAATCACTGTAGATGGTGCCTGCAGCCATAAAGTTAGAAGATGCTTACTCCTTGGAAGAAAAGCTAAAAGAAACCTAGACAATATATTAAAAAGCAGAGACATCACTTTGTGGACAAAGGTCTGTATTGTCAAAGCTATGGTTTTCTAGTAGTCATGTATGTATGGATGTGAGAGTTGGACCATAAAGAAGGCTGAGTGCAGAAGAACTGATGCTTTTGAACTGTGGTGCTGCAGAAGACTCTTGACAGTCCTTTGGACAGCAAGGAGATCAAACCAGTTAATCCTAAAGGAAATTGACTCTGAATATTCATTGGAAGGATTGATGCTGAAGCTGAAGCTCTAATACTTTGGCCATCTGATACAAACAGCTGACTCATTGGAAAAGACCCTGATGCTGGGGAAGACTGAGGGCAGGAGAAAGAGATGATAGAGAATGAGATGGTTGGATGGCGTTATCGACTTAATGCACATGAGTTTGGGCAAACTCTGGAAGATAGTGAAGGATAGGCATGCTGGCATGCTGCAGCTCATGGAGCTACAAAGAGTCAGACATGATTTAGTGATTGAAAAACAATGTGTGTTTCTCTATAGGATAGCTCTTAACAAGGCATCTTGTTTCATCTCAGTAAGCAAGCAGAGAAGACCCAGGAACAGAAATAATTGAATAAGAGCAGATGCAAGTCAGTGCTTCTTTATAACTGAGTCTAAGAAGTGTTATCTTATTCTTGCTGCCCTCTAATAACTAGAAGCAAGCCAGTCTCCAGGTCCGTTCCAGGAGAGGGGACTACACAAGGGCTTGAAAACCAGGAATATACTGGTTGTATATCAGCATCACTAGGAGCCCTGTCGAATGTTGTCTACCACATGAGAGTATCAGAAAGTGTCTCATGATCACACATCTACATCACTTGCTCCAGTATAATCTTCATCAGGAATAAAACTGATATTTCTATTTTTATCTACGCATCTCCAAGTCTTTCTCTCACTGTAATTTGTATCCAGATAATATCAGGTCCATTCAGGGTGGTATGGCTGTAGACTTAATTTTCATTCAGGATGAGTGTCAGCCCCTTTGTCTATTCTTTTCCTCTTCCTGAGCTTCCCTGGTGGCTCAGATGGAAAAGAATCTGCCTGAAAAGCAGGAGACCTGGATTTGATCCCTGAGCTGGGAAGATCCCCTTAAGAGTGGAACAATGACCCACTCTAATATTCTTGCCTGGAGAATTCCATAGACAGAGAAGCCTGGCAGACTATAGTCCATGGGGTTTCAAAGAGTCAGATACGACTGAGTGACTTTCGCTTTTCCTAGGTCTTTTCTTCCTCATCCACACTTATAGAACTTATTAGCTTTTTTCAAGATTCAGCCTCGACTTCATTGTGTTTAATAAACTTTTATTAAGACTGTAAGGAGCCAATACTAACATACACATTAATTTCTGGTGGCACTAAGGAGAAAGAAAAAGATAACTAGGATTATTTTTCTTAAACCTCAATAGAGAAGCTCTTAGAGACTAGAGGTATTTCTTTTCAGTAAACTCCGTGCCTAGCTTAGCTCCATGAAGGTGAAACCCAATGTACTCTCCTGATTACATCTAACTTGTGTTAGCTTATCTCTTTTCCTCCAGCTTTACTGAGCTATAAGTAACATGATATTAGGTAAGCTTAGGCTGTACGATATAATGATTTGATACATGAACATACTTTGAAATGTTCACCACAATAAAGTTAGTCAACACATTCATCACCTTATGTCATGGTGTGTGTGTGTGTGTGTGTGTGTGTGTGTGTGTGTAGTATGGAGAAGGAAATGGCAACCCACTCCAGTGTTCTTGCCTGGAGAATCCCGTGGATGGGGGAGCCTGGTGGGCTGCTGTTTATGGGGTCACACAGAGCAGGACACGACTGAAGGGACTTAGCAGCAGCAGCAATGTGTATAGGAAACTCTTCAATTTCTTTCAGCAACTTTTAAGTATACAATGTGGTATTATCAGCTATAGCCCATATGCTATATGTTAGATTCTCACAATATATTTATCTTGTAGATGAAAGTTTGTACTATTTGACCAACATTTTCCTCATTCTCTAAGACCTGGTGATTATCATTTTACTCTCTATTTCTATGAGTTCAGATGTTTTTGTTCTCCATATAATTGAGATCACATAATTTTTTTCATTTTCTGTCAGAATTATTTTATTACAGAAGTTCATGTCTCTCCAGGATAACTTAATTCCTTTATGATAAAATGGTTGTAGTGCCATACATTCCTCCTTCCGCTCAGAAGGTGAGGTCTAACAGTCTAAAGGAGTACTCCAACTTTTGTGAGATGAGCCAGTTAAAATAACAACAAACTTCATTATCTTTTTAATATTTGTGCCTGTTAATTTTTCAAATTAATTAATTAATTTGTTTATTTTTTATTTTACTTTACAATACTGCATTGGTTTTGCCATACATTGACATGAATCTGCCACGGGTGTACATGAATTCCCAATCCTGACCTCCCCTCCCACCTCTCTCCCCATATCATCTCTCTGGGTCATCCAAGGTGTATTTTGACTTAGGCTGTGGACTGAGCAGTCGCATTCTGATGAATGAAGTGTGTGTGTGTGTGTGTGTGTGTGCATGTAAAATTCTCCCATCATATTAACAAACAAAACATTTTAAAATAAATAAGTATTCAATAAAATCAGGCAAAGAGAGAATATGAAAGAGAATAGAAGGAAGATATTTATTAAGGGGAAATTGTAACAAGATGAAAAGAAAGTTTAAAACAGAATAAAATGCCACCTGACAGTAAGACTATAAGATAACATGTTTATGAATTTACATCCAAACATCTAGACACCTGTTAAATGACAAATTTAAGAAAATCTTCAGTTCAGTTTGATCGCTCAGTGATGTTCAACTCTTTGTGACCCCCAAACTGAAACACTTCAGGCTTCTGTGTCCATCACCAGCTTCTGGAGTTTGTTCAAATTCATGGCTATTAAGTCAGTGATGCCATTTAACCATCTCAACCTTTGTCATCCCCTTATTCTTTCTCTTGAAGGAAATCATAATTGAATGAAATAACTCAAGACATATGGTTAATCATAAAACAAAATTGAAAAGTTCTAGTTATAAACGTCATTCTACATTGTTATTGGTGTTTTTTTCAATAAGCCTACAAAACACTGTTTATTGTTATGATGAAAGAATTCCAGAATAGAGGAAAAGAAATATTTGCAAAATTGTTTACTGTAGGTTAAAACACATGCATTCCAAATCAAGCATATGTAGAACATGTACAGTTCAGTTCAGTTACTGAGTCAAGTCCGACTCTTTGCGACCCCATAGGCTGCAGCATGCCAGGCCTCCTTGTCCATCACCAACTCCTGGAGCTTACAAAAACTGCTGGTTGTTGAGTCAGTGATGCCATCCAACCATCTCATCCTCTGTTGTCCCCTTCTTCTCACACCTTCAATCTTTCCCAGCATCAGGGTCTTTTCAAATGAGTCAGCTCTTTGCATCAGGTGGCCAAAGTTTTGGAGTTTCAGCTTCAACATCAGTCCTTCCAAAGAACAGTCAGGACTGATCTTCTTTAGGATGGACTGGTTGGATCTCCATGCACTCCAAGGGACTGTGAAGAGTCCATTCTTCAGCACTCAGCTGTCTTTATAGTCCAATTCTCACATCCATACATGAATACTGGAAAAACCTTTTCCTTGACTAGATTGACCTTTGTTGGTAAGCTAATGTCTCTGCTTTTTAATATGCTAACTAGGTTGGTCATAACTTCCCTGCCAAGGAGTGTCTTTTAATTTCATGGCTGTAATCACCATCTGCAGTATTTTGGAGCCCAAACAAATTAAATCTGCCCGTCTTTCCCCATTTATTTGCCATGAAGTGATGGGACCAGATGCCATGATCTTAGTTTTCTGAATGTTGACAGTGAAAAGCTAACTTTTTTACTCTCTTCTTTTACTTTCAGGAGAAGGCAATGGCACCCACTCCAGTACTCTTGCCTGGGAAGTCCCATGGAAGGAGGAACCTGGTAGGCTACAGTCCAGGGAGTCATGTTGGACACGACTGAGTGACATCATGTTCACTTTCATGTACTGGAGAAGGAAATGGCAACCCATTCCAGTATTCTTGCCTGGAGAATATCAGGGATGGGAGCCTGGTGGCCTTCCAGCTATGGGGTCACACAGAATTGGACATGACTGAAGCGACTACGCAGCAGCTGCTGCTTTCATTTTCAAGAGACTCTTTAGTTCTTGTTCACTTTCTACCATATGAGTGGTGTCATGCATATCTGAAGTTATTGATATTTCTCTCAGCAATCTTAACTCCAGCTTGTGTTTCATCCAGCTCAGCATTTCTCATGATGTACTCTGCGTATAAGTTAAATAAGCAGGGTGACAATATACAACCAAATTGACATACTGGAAACCAGTCTGTTGTTCCACGTCCAGTTTTAACTGTTGTTTCCTGACCTGCACACAGGTTTCTCAAGAGGCAGATCAGGTGTCTGGATTTCTCATCTCTTTCAGAATTTTCCACAGTTTATTTTGATCCACACAGTCAAAGGCTTTGGCATAGTCAATAAAGCAGAAATAGATATTTTTCTGCAACTCTCTTCCTTTTTTGAGGACCCAGATGATGTTGGCAATTTGATCTCTGGTTCCTCTGCCATTTTAAAATACAACTTGAACATCTGGAAGTTCACGGTTCATGTATTGTTGAAGCGTGGCTTGGAGAATTTTGAGCATTATTTTACTAGCGTGTGAGATGACTGCAATTGTGTGGTAGTTTGAGCATTCTTTGGCATGACCTTTCTTTGGGACTTGAATGCAAACTTACCTTTTCCAGTTCTGTGGCCACTGCTGAGTGTTTTAAATTTGCTGGCATATTGAGTGCAGCACTTTCACAGCATCACATTTTAGGATTTGAAATAGTGCAACTGGAATTCCATCATCTCTAATAGCTTTGTTCATCGGAAAGCTTCCTGAGGCCCAGTTGACTTAGCATTCTAGGATGTCTGGCTTTAGATAAGTGATCACAACCATCATGATTAACTGGATCATAAAGATCTTTTTTGTGTAGTTTTTCTGTGTATTCTTGATACCTCTTCTTAATATCTTGTACTCTATTAGGTCCATACCATTTCTGTTCTTTGCTGAGCCCATCTTTGGATGAAATGTTCCCTTGGCATCTCTAATTTTTGTGAAGAGATCTCTAGTCTTTCCCATTCTGTTGTTTTCCTCTATTTCTTTGCACTGATCACTGAGAAAGGCTTTCTTGTCTCTCCTTGCTATTCTTTGGAACACTGCATTCAGATGAGTATAACTGTCCTTTTCTCCTTTGCTTTTTGCTTCTCTTCTTTTCTCAGCTATTTGTAAGGCCTCCTCAGATAGCCATTTTGCTTTTTTGCATTTCTTTTTTTGGGGATAATCTTGATCCCTGTCTCTTGTACAATGTCACAAATCTCCATCCATATTTCATCAGGCACTCTGTCTATCAGATCTAGTCCCTTAAATCTATTTTTTCACTTCTGGGATTTGATTTAGATCATACCTCAATGATCTAGTGTTTTTCCCTACTTTCTTCAATTTAAGTCTGAATTTGACAATAAGAACTTCATGATCTGAACCACAGTCCGCTCCAGGTCTTGTTTTGGCTAACTGTATAAAGTTTCTTCATCTTTGGCTGCAAAGAATATAATCACTCTGATTTTGATGTTGACCACCTGGTGCTGTCCATCTGTAGAGTCTTCTCTTGTGTCACTGGAAGAGAGTGTTTGCTATAACCCGTGCATTCTCTTGGCAAAATTCTATTAACCTTTACCCTGCTTCATTCTATACTCCAAGGACAAATTTGCTTGTTACTCCAGGTGTTTCTTGACTTCCTACTTTTGCATTCCAATCCCCTATAATGAAAAGGACATCTTTTGGGGGTGTTAGTTCTACAAAGTATTGTAGGTTTTCATAGAACCATTCAACTTCAGCTTCTTCAGTGTTACTGGTCAGGGCATAGACTTGGATTACCGTGCTATTGAATGGTTTACCTTGGAAATGAACAAAGTTCATTCTGTTGTTTTTGAGATTGCACCCATGTACTGCATTTTGGACTCTTTTGTTGAATATGATGGCTACTCCATTTCTTCTGAGGGATTCCTGCCCGCAGTAGTAGATATAATGGTCATCTGAGTTAAATTTACCCATTCCAGTCCATTTTAGTTTGCTGATTCCTAGAATGTCGACGTTCACTCTTGCCATCTCCTGTTTGACCACTTCCAATTTGCCTTGAGTCATGGACCTAACATTCCAGGTTACTCTGCAATATTGCTCTTTACAGCATCGGACCTTGCTTCTATCACCAGTCACATTCACAGCTGGGTATTGTTCTTGCTTTGGTTCCCTTCATTTTTTCTGGAGTTATTTCTCCACTGATCTCCAGGAGCTTATTGGGTACCTACCTACCTAGGGAGTATGAACACTATGAAAATACTGTAAAAAGGCAAAAAGATAGGACACTGCAAGCTGATCTCCCATGGTCGGTAAGTGCCCAGTCTGCTACTGGAGATCAGAACATGTACAGGAGAAGACCAAAGAAAGGAAGTTTCCAAATTGGCATAAACACAAATTAGGAATAATAGCTTGTTATTCAGAGAAGGCGATGGCACCCGACTCGAGTACTCTTGCCTGGAAAATCCAATGGACGGAGGAGCCTGGTGGGCTGAAGTCCATGGGGTCACGAAAAGTCCAACACGACTGAGTGACTTCACTTTCACTTTCCACTTTCATGCATTAGAGAAGGAAATGGCAGCACACTCCAGTATTCTTGCCTGGTGAATCCCAGGGATGAGGGAGCCTGGTGGGCTGCCGTCTGAGGTCATGTAGAGTCAGACACAACTGAAGCGACTTAGCAGCAGCAGCAGCAGCAGCAACAGCAGCAGCAGCAACTTGTTACTATGATCTATTTCTAACTGCCAGTGGCTAGAAAAGACTGAGAAGATTCCTTGGACTCTGGCAAAAGAGAAGATGTTTTTAATGAAAAATTTGACTGTGATATTGAAAAAGAAAGTGCTATGTAGCTAAATAGATAACCACATTGTTTCGGCAGATAGTTGTTTTTTTTTTTAATAGAAAAAAAAATGTCCATTTAGTTTAACTCGGTTCATTCCTCCTACATAAGAAAGAAAATTTATTAATCCACAGTGCATCTTACAATAGAAGGCATCTTAGAATCTAAGAAAAATGGCACCAGAAGCGGTGGAAAGAGGAAATTCAAAAGAAGCAGCCTTGGAGAACTAATTAAAATCTTACAAATAAAAGTGAAGTAAAACTTCAAGTAGGAATGTTTGCTTAAAGGAAAGCTTGAAGGATTAATTAAAATCTCACAAACTGGGTTAAAGATCACTTCATTTAGGCCTGAATGATGTAGCATGCAAGACTGCAGAAGACTAGGACTTAAGCCTAGGGATACTAACAGAAAAGAACCAGAGGAATATTCACTTGATAAACAGAACAATTTGAAGAAGACTAATTATTTCATGTAAAATATTGTATTTTAGTCATTCCTATTAGTTAGATGAAGAAAGGCACATCAAGATGGATTTCTTCATAACTTGCCCATGGAAAGATACAGAATTGGAAAGGAGAAGATATTCTTACTATCATTAAGGCTAGGTTGGCAATTAACTTTGTTGAGTTTTAAGCCAGCTTTTTCACTCTCCTCTTTCAGTTTCATCAAGAGTCTCTAGTTCTTCTTTGCTTTCTTCCATTAAAGTGGTGTCATCTACATATCTGAGGTTACCGATATTTCTGGAAATATTGATTCCAGAAAATTTGGAAAATTTTGGAAAATTTGATTCTAGCTTATGATTCACACAGCCCAGCATTATGCATGATGTACTCTGTATATAAGTTAAATAAACAGGATTACGACTTACAGCCTTGACATGTTCATTTCCCAATTCTGAACCAGTCCATTGATCCATGTCCTGTTTTAACTGTTGCTTCTTGACCTGCATACAGGTTTCTCAGGAGGCAAGTAAAGTGGTATGGTATTCCCATCTCTATAAGAATAACTAGTCCCATTAGTTCATTGCAAATAGATGGAGAAATAATGTAAACACTGACAAATTTTATTTTCTTGGGTTCTGGCATCACTGCAGATGGTAACTGCAGCCATGAAATTACAAGATGCTTACTCCTTGAAAGAAAAGTTATGACACACCTAGACAAGGTGTTATTGGAGAAGGAAATGGTAACCTACTCCAGTATTCTTGTCTGGAGAATCCCAGGGATGAGGGAGCTTGATGAGCTGCCATCTGTGGGGTTGCACAGAGTTGAACACAACTGAAGTGACTTAGCAGCAGCAGCAACAGCAGACAGAGTGTTCAAAAGCAGAGACATCACTTTGCGAACAAAAGTCCATATAGTCAAAGGTATTGTTTTTTAAGCAGTCATATACAGATGTGAGAGTTGGATCATAAAGAAAGTTAAGTGCTGAAGAATTGATGCTTTAGAACTGTGGTGCTGGAGAAGACTTTTGAAAGTCCTTTGGACAGCAAGTAAGTCAAAATATAGTCAATCCTAAAGGAAATCAACCCTGAATATTCACTGGAGGGACTGGTGTTGAAGTGCAAGCTCCAATATTTGGCCACCTGATGTGAAGAGCCAACTCGCTGGAAAAGATTAAGGGCACGAGAAGGGGGCAACAGAGGATGAGACCATTGGATGGCAACATTGATTCAAACGGACACGAGTTTGAACAAACTTGGGGAGATGGTGAAGGACAGGGACACCTGGTATGCTGTAGTCCATGTGGTTGCAAAGAGTCAGACATGACTGAGTGATTAAATAACAACAACAACAATTAACTATGAGACTATGTCTATGTCCCAGAGAACTGTTATAAGAAATATGTTTCGGCTAGGGCATAACTCTCCTGAACATAAGAAAACAAATTTTAGGAAGTATAATGGTTAAATTATGTGTCAATTCAACTTGGCTGGGCCATGAGGTAAACAGTTTTGGTTAAACATTACTGTAGGTGTTTTTAGATGAGAATAACATTTAAATTTGTGTACATTGAGTAAAGCAGATGATCTTCCAAATCTGAGCGGGTCTCATCCAACCATTTGAAAGCCAGAGCAGAGCAAAAAGATTAATTTCCCTGGAGGAAGAGACATTCTTCAGCAGACTTCTTCAGACTTCATTACAACATCTGCTCTTTCTGGCTATACTGCAGACAGCTTTCAGAAACAAAGAAATGCTAGCTTTCCTGGGTCTTCAGCCTGTTGGCCCATTCTGTGGATTTTGGACTTACCAGTCTCTATAATCATGTGAATCAATTCATTAAAATAAAATCTCTTTGTACAAACACACACACCTTCCTGATTTTTCTTTTCTGGAGAACCTTGATTAATATGTGAGCTAAATATACAAAAGAAATTATTTATGATGCTAGAAGATTAGATATAGACAGTAAGGATAAAGAAATGAAAGTGTGTTTATGTTTCTTTGCTTATTTTGTTCATATTGTACATGGTAAAATGAAGGTCTATAAATGGGAGATAGTGGAAAAAATTATCACAGCTTTATATTCAATATAACTTTGAGATATTTTTAAAACACAAAACACAGATATATAAATTGTTTATATATATATATATATATATATATATATAATGTCAAAAAGCATGCATGAGAATCATATACACCAACTTTAGGACATTTACTCTGAAAAGAGAGGAAAGGAGGAAAAGAAGAGTGAAAGATATTGAGGTTTCAGTCATGTTTAAAGCATTTCATTTATTTCAAACTAAGAAGATGTGAAAAGCAAGGAGTGCAAACTATTAAAATCATTTTAATCTGAGGAGATGTGTGTGAATTATTTTACTTTTGTGGCTGATTAAAATAGTATATGATTAAAATTAAGTAAAATGAAAAAGAAATTAATCACAGTGAAAAATAGATTTGAATTTGTTTTCTTCTGAGGAAGAGCTACAAAGAGAAGCATCCATTGACCTATGGATGAAATAGGTCAGCTATGAAATACAGCTATGAAATACTCTAATTTGTGCTGAGTGTTTGAAATCTCTTGTGTTGTTGGAAAACGGTGTTTACTATGACCACTGTGTTTTCTTTTTGAATATAAAGCTGTGATAATTTTAAAACACAAAACACAGATATATAAATTGTTTATATATATATATATATATATATATATATAATGTCAAAAAGCATGCATGAGAATCATATACACCAACTTTAGGACATTTACTCTGAAAAGAGAGGAAAGGAGGAAAAGAAGAGTGAAAGATATTGAGGTTTCAGTCATGTTTAAAGCATTTCATTTATTTCAAACTAAGAAGATGTGAAAAGCAAGGAGTGCAAACTATTAAAATCATTTTAATCTGAGGAGATGTGTGTGAATTATTTTACTTTTGTGGCTGATTAAAATAGTATATGATTAAAATTAAGTAAAATGAAAAAGAAATTAATCACAGTGAAAAATAGATTTGAATTTGTTTTCTTCTGAGGAAGAGCTACAAAGAGAAGCATCCATTGACCTATGGATGAAATAGGTCAGCTATGAAATACAGCTATGAAATACTCTAATTTGTGCTGAGTGTTTGAAATCTCTTGTGTTGTTGGAAAACGGTGTTTACTATGACCACTGTGTTTTCTTGGCCAGACTCTGTTAGTCTTTGCCTTAACAGCTAATAATAAAGGAAAGGGGCTCCAGTTGGCTGTTGCATACCTCCTGTTGCTGACCAGACACCAGAGGGAATGTGATAATCCTTTGTTCGAGTTGCTTTCCCATTAGGTCTGGTCACTATGTTGCTATAGACTCTCACCAAGGCAAGGGTTATTTTCTGTTCTCCAGCTTTTTATCTACATGTGAATGAAAAGTGTTATGGCTTAAAGGTCAAGCCTGGGAGGCAGAGCCTTGAGAAAAGGCTATTATGTATATTTTAAACTATAGGGAACATTCTTTTACTGTTTGACTAGACAAAGTTGCAGAGCCAGCACGACTGAGCACAGGCAAAGGAGCACTAAGGTTAGAGCAAGTCAAGTCTGTTCTTCTCCATTAAACATGGACTTTGGAGCCAAACTTCCTGGATTTAAATTCTGACTTTGCTCTTATTGATTGTTTGGCCTTCAGAAATTAATCAGTATTTCTGTGCCTATCAGTAAAATGGGGTCAATTATTGGTGCTTATTCTATAGACTGGTGAGGACCAAGTGAATTTATATTCATAAGGCACTTAGAACTATCTATTTCAAAGTAAGCACTTAATTCTAGCTTATGATTGTGGTTATTACCTTCTTATATTTTACATTATATGCTTCCTCAACACACAGATGCAGGTACAATGCAAGTAAAAATTGCATAATTTGATTCTTCATCTTGATTTCTCTACAGCAAGCTATTATACTTCAATATTCTCAACACAATCATTGCCTGCCTTTCAGATCAGCTCCCTTTTTATCTTATACAACTACAACTGAGTTTTATGAAGCTGATGGAGATACAAAAGCACCTGTCATTTTTGCATATGATACCAAAGTAGAAAGAGTTACCAATATGATAGAAAAATCAATCAAGGTTCAAAATTATCATTAAATAAGAATGCTGATCAGAATCCAATAAGATTTTTTACAAAGTAATTCAAAATTTACACTTTTTATTCCATAAAATGTTATTCAACTTCTACCCCAAATTACATATGCATTTATTTTTTCTTGAAGATGGTTTTGATCACCACCTCCTATTCAATGTCACGAATGTCTGTCCATAGTTCTTCAGGTATTCTATCTATCAGATATAATCCCTTGAATCTATTTGTGAATTCCACTGCATAATTGTAAGGGGTTTGATTTAGGTCATACCTGAATGGTCTATTGGTTTTCCCTGCCTTCTTCAATTTAAGTCTGAATTTTGCAATAAGGAGTTCATGATCTGAGCCAGTCAGCTCCCAGTTTTGTTTTTGTTGACTGTATAGAGCCTCTCCATCTTTGGCTGCAAAGAATATAATCAATTCGATTTCAGTATTGACCATCTGGTGATGCCCAGGTGTAGAGTCATCTCCTATGTTGTTGGAAGAGGGTGTTTGCTATGACCAGTGGGTTCTCTTGGCCTTTGCCTTAATAGATATTCATAAATCAGTGTTGTCAGACAATTGAGGACATAGTTTTACTTGAGAGTAAGGGCAGGGAGGGCTTCGTAGAAGTAATATCTGAGCATGAGCTTTAAAAATGAATGAGAATTTCTCATGATCAAGATTAGGAGTGGGTTCCTGGACACAAGTGAGTTAAAGGCAAGAAATTACAATCTCAACATAGACTAAAATACAGATTGCACTACAGTAATAACCAAAATTAATTTCTTAAGAATTTAAAATTTGGCAGATAGAACTAGTGCAAATTGGAATTGAAACCAGAAAAAAAGAAAAAAAATTGGATGTCTAATGAGTTAAAGATATCTAATAGGAGAAGGTAGAGCATGCATTGTCAATCTATGATGTGAAGAGGTATTTGAATATAGAGAATAAAGCCAAAGACTGAAACAACATAATAGCTATAAATAACCTAGTCATTAACAGAAGAGTACCCCCTACAAAAGAAACGAAAGCAACAATAGAGAAAATTTTAAAAATAAATATGGAAGAAAATAACTTTCAAGGCAAAACCAAATTAATGCGGGAAAAACTGAAAGGTCAAAGAGAACTGTATTCACTACTAAAGAAAGTGTTGAATAGATAATTACATAAATTGTGCTAGGTCCACATCCTGTACTGTTATGAAGCTGTTATAAAAAGGACTAGGAGATTCCTACACTATAATATAAATAAGTATTTATAGCATAGCAGAAGGCACAATTGTTTGTGATTATAATTTATGACTAATATAGGCAGGAACAGCCCTGAAATGTGTAGGCCTTGGATATAGATAGATAGATAGATAGATAGATGATAGATAGATAGAAGATAGATAGATAGATAGATAGATAGATAGATAGATAGATAGATATAGTGGGCCCTGTCTATATACATAATTTTATTTAAACTGATTTATAAAATGCAATTGTTCATGTGATGTATAATGATTAAATGATGAAGACTTAGTTCAGTTCAGTTCAGTTGCTCAGTTGTGTCCGACTCTATGCAACCCCATGAATCGCAGCACGCCAGGCTTCCCTGTCCATCACCAATTCCCGGAGTGCATCCAGACGCGTGTCCATCGAGTCAGTGATGCCATCCAGCCATCTCATCCTCGGTCATTCCCTTCTTCTCCTGCCCCCAATCCCTCCCAGCATCAAAGACTTTTCCAATGAGTCAACTCTTTGCATGAGGTGGCCAAAGTACTGGAGTTTCAGCTTTAGCATCATTCCTTCCAAAGAAATCTCAGGGTTGATCTCCTTCAGAAAGTACTGGTTGCATCTCCTTGCAGTCCGAGGGATTCTCAAGAGTCATCTCCAACACCACAGTTCAAAAGCATCAATTCTTCGGTGCTCAGCCTTCTTCACAGTCTAACTCTCACATCTATACATGACTACTGGAAAAACCATAGCCTTGGCTAGATGGACCTCAGTCGGCAAAGCAATGTCTCTGCTTTTGAATATGCTTAGAATAATCAGTAGAAAAAAGCTTGCTACCTATTTGTAATTGTGTCATCAGTACATATTCAGCCACCTCATCTCTTCCCATTCAGGTTCCAGGAATTATATCTTTGTGCTTTTCATTATTAGGTACACCTTTCTGGCTATTTTAATATCTCACCTTATGAGAAAACAATAGCGATGAAATTGCTCACAATGTCTGGTGCGGTGTTAGACCCTCAGGAGCCCAGAGCTCTGATCACATCCTTTGTTAGCATAAGAAAGCATAGAATTCATGGGTAAAAAAAGTGTCTAGATAAACACAGAAAGATGTGTTAATGTAATGGTAAAGAGTTTGGGAAATTAATTTTAGTTATTAATGTAATGCAATCTGTATTTTATTCTATGTTGAAAGTGTAATTTCTTGCCTTTAACTTACTTGTGTCCAAGAAGCCTTGAGAATGGGAAATTTTCATTCATTTTTAAAACTCATGCTATTTTAAATTCTATTATAAAACTTCAAAAGACAAAATTATTTAAAATAATCATAACTAAATTATTTAATGAATACACAAATTAGATCTAAATTGTGACATCACTAATGTTTAATATGAACAGAGAAGGAAAAAGGTACAATTTTGCATGCAAGTGAAATTGAATTGTTATCAGAATAAAATAGACTACTGTAACTATATTTTTTGTAAGTCTCATGGTGATCAGTGTCCTTTGTAATTTTCTTTAGTTTGTTTCTTGCAAGACTTTGACATTTTGTGTCATTCGATAGCCACACACATGACCACTGGAACTTTTCTCAAAATCTGCAAAACAAGGTCATTTCTTGGATATCCCTCATGTGGACTGTTAAAAAAATGTGCTGTGTTTAGTTGCTCAGTCATGTCCAACTCTTTGTGACCCCATGGACTGTAGCCTGCCAGGCTTCTCAGTCCATGGGAATTCTCTAGGTAAGAATACTGGGGTGGGTTGCCATGCCCTCCTCCAGGGGATCTTCCCAACCCCAGGCCTCCTGCATTGCAGGCAGATTCTTTACCAACTGAGCCACCAGTTAACAAAATAGTAGATACTAAAATTACATGGACCCTACATGTTCTATAGGGGGAAAGATTCATTCTTTCAGCCTACATTCACTACTCTAGATATAATGAATACATCAAGGAAAAACAAACACAACTGTGTATGCCTGAAATTTATATTCTATGGAGAAAGAAAGATGGGTCATAAGCAAATTTTTTTAACATGCAGACTCTGTGCTGAGGGGGCTTGCACGAACACTTATGACTGTTTTTGATTTGAGGTTTCTGAATCTGAGAAGTTTGAAGGAATAACAGAAGAGAAGCGAAGAGGATACGGGCAAAATTCCTTTCTAATTCAAGGTCTCAGGGTCTTTAGAGGCCCTCATTGAAAAGAATTTGAACAGTTTATGTAGTTCCGTGTAAGGGGACACTGGTCTGCCTAGAAGGCATCAGTCCAGAAAAATGAATCTCCTACCCAAAAGACTGCTATTATATGAGAAACATGATTGTGGCCCACCACCAATGGGCCAATGATTGAGGGAGCTTTCTTCAAATCATATGAACTTAAATTTCTGAACATCTCTTAAAATTTGGAATAATACTATAAAGCATAGACAAAAATTTTATCCTGATATTAAATAATTCAATGGTAAAAGATGGTCGGATGGCATAGACTCGACAGACATGAGTGTGAGCAAACTCTGGGAGATGGTGAAAATAGGGGAGCCTGGAGTGCTGCAGTCCATGAGATTGCAAACAGTCAGATGACTGAGCAACTGAACAACAACAATAGTAAAAGTATACAGAAATATTATTTCTCAAGTTCACTGTTTATACAGCCGGGTAAAACTGGTGTCAGAAGTCAAGTTCTGAGGTTTGAATAAATGAAGCCTTAAGTTTCCCAAGGAAAACCTAAAAACAAACAAATAAACTGCAAAAACAATGATAGCAACAAAATATTCCACTTGCTCTCATCCACTATAAGAAATAAAATTTGTCTTATTGCTGGCTGTTCATGGTATTATTCAAATTATATCTGAAATTCAGAATAATTTTGAAAATGTACTTTGGAAGTGCCTCCTGGGTCTGAAGAAAAATTTTAAGGAAATAAATTTATGACAATTTTTTAACCTAGAAGCGTAAACTTGACTTTGATAAGCAGTTAAAAGTGATTTTTACTAGAAGGGTGGGATGGAGAAGGATACGGGAAGGAGGTATAGGAAGGGGGGACATGGAGACACCTATGGCTGATTCTTGCTGATGATTGACAGAAAATCACAAAATTCTGTAAAGTAGTTATCCTTCTTTTAATCATATAATTAAAGAGGTCAATGATCAAGATGAATATGCCATCTTTGAAAATTGTTTATTTGGGAAGAATAGCGGTGATGATGATTAGGAGGAGGAGGATAAGAACTTCCACAAGTACCATTCACTTGTATTAGTGCTTCCCAGAAGCAAGCTCTGGGTCAGCCTCTATGGACATTATCTCACATACCAGCTTTGATAAAATCTAGATTACATATTATTATTGTTACCATTTGTTTGAAGCTGAAATTGAACTCTAAGGAGAACAACGTGGCTGGAATCAACAAATAAGGGAGAAATCAACAGGAGATAAGGCATAGAAGTAAGTCAGTGGGTAACAGGGACAGATTTTATAGTGCTCTGTACCTCAGGGACATTGTGGAGGATAGAGGAGCCCGACAGAGTACAGTCCCTGGGGTCACAAAGAGCCAGACATGACTTAGCAACTAAATGACAACAACAAAATCTCATATTAAGAACTTTGACTTGTTGGTCTTTCCTATAAGTAGAAATGAAGAATCTAAGCTACTCCATTTTGTAAGATTCCAGGAAAAGAACCTTTAGAAATCCCTTAACCCCACCCCACTG
Organism: Madoqua kirkii; assembly: GCA_006408675.1. Taxonomy (NCBI): domain Eukaryota; kingdom Metazoa; phylum Chordata; class Mammalia; order Artiodactyla; family Bovidae; genus Madoqua; species Madoqua kirkii. Next base: position 24,275 of record SJYC01022984.1, on the reverse strand, counting down.
CCCGCAGACCAATCAGAACCCATGGCCAGCCCGGGAAATGGGAACCAATCAGAACCCAACAGCTAACCCTTCCACAGAAGGTAACCAATTAGACATCTCCCAACCTGGAAACTCCCGGTTTTCAAATTTCTGGCGCGAGAATATCCTATATAAGCAATGTAACCCAGAGCTCAGGGCTCCTCCCTATAGTTGCTGCATCGATATCGGTGGGAGCCCCAGCTCGAGCTTGCTTTTGCATCGGATATCGCCTCCCTGGTGCTCATTGGGAGATTTTGCAACTTGGGCATAATAGAAACAGAATTATGGCTTATGTTTAAAGAAATAAATGTGGCTCCTGTCAACTGAAAAAAAAAAAAAAGCAGAACGTAGAAGTAGAGAATTTTATTTCATTTGGAGGTATTACTGTGAATTTACCCTGAAAACCTCTTAGAAAGCTCTGAGAGACTGTTTCAAAGATGTAAGGGAGGAGCCAGAATAGAGGAGGAGCTTTTATTTAAAAAAAAAAAAAAAGAAGAAGAAAAAAGAAAAAAAAATCACAAAAACCCAGACAGTTAAAAACATCAAAAGATTACTGCTAATTAAAGAAAAAACAACAGACATCTCAAGTTAATGAATTTAAAACTTTTCTATGTATGGGAAGATGCAACAGTCTTAGCTTAATGAAATCATTTCTTTGCTATGCACCTGTCTAGGGCTGGTATCCTGTTCTTCTCTACCTTGAATTTTCTCAGGGTGCAGTTGTGGGTGGCTATAGTGGTTGATGGCTTGATAGCTACATCCTTTATTTTCCCAATATGTGATATTCTTTTCTACACTACTGTTTGAGAATAGGCTTCAGGAACAACACTGACAGAAACAGAGAGATCAGTAAGACCATATTGCAAAAAGAGGTGATAATGGCTTAGATCAGTAACAGGTGAGCATGATTTAGATCAGAGTGACGACAGTAAGGATGATGGAAACGGTCAAATGATAAATATCTTGAAAATCAGATATAACAAAATCTGCTGATGAACCAGTTGAAGGGTCTGAGAAAAAGAGGGATTGAATGTGACATCAAATATTTGGCAAGAAATATGGAACAGTCCATGAAAAGCTATTTTTATGGGGGAGGACGCCTCTGGAGCTTAATGTTGGACATGCTGAGTTTGCCAGGTCCAGCCAGAAATAGAAAGCAGGCAACTGGATAGAACTATAGTTCAGAGAAGTAGTTTGGACTAAAGTTGTAAAACCATAAGTCGTCTGTGCGTAGATTATATGTGCTTTCAGTTTTGATGTTATATAACTTGCTCAAGGCCCAAGTGGTGAGTTGTCTGACTCTGAAGCTTATGATCTCTCTATTAAACCATGATGCTACTAATTTGTTATTTGAAAATTCACCCATTCTGTTAAATCATTCATTCACTAAGTATTTATTAGTCCCTCCTTTGTGCTGGACGCTTGGCAAGTTGCTGAGGATGAAGAGATGAAAGCAAGCTGTGTGATTCCTTGTCTCAAAACATGTACAAGAGTCAATCTCAGGCAACCTGAGAGGATCACAGCTTAAAAGAGTTAAGAAGCTCCTATTGTCTCAATGACAAACAAGGCAGCAAAGAAGAAACTTTAGGCCAGCTGTTGTATTTTTTGAGTCAGAATGTAAAATTAAAATTCAACACTTGTTTTGACTGAATCAAATAGATGAATTCCTAGTTGGGAATTGCTTTTGGAAAATAACCAAGCTATCATTAAATTTTATGTTAACTGTTAAAACATAATGGTCATACTTGAGTGAGATTTCTAAAGAGAATATCAATATTTGTTAGGTTAAAATAAACAGTTTTATCCATGAGAGGAGAACTTGCTTTGTTTTTGAATTAGTGCTGCCTTGGCACCTGGCAAAGCCTGTCTTCTCTCAGGCCCACTTTCTAGCTCTGTTCCTGCTTCCCCCCTACTCACTCTCAGGGACTCAAGCTCACATTGGCTCTGGATGCCCTTTTTCTATCAAAATCGGTTCCGAAAAGATGATGAACATTTATAATAAATGCCTTAGTGTGCATTTAAGGCAGCTCAACTTTCCTTGGGGCTATATTTAGTTTGCAACGTGGCATTTCTGCCCCATTGAACAAGTGTTAGGATAAACATAAATGGGTGGTAGCTTTGAAACGTGTTAACTTGGCTGTGCTTTCCAGAATTCCCTGGCTTGTATGCATCTGTTTAGGGTGGACTATAGGCAGGTGAGATTCTTGCGTGAGATCTGGAAGGCAGAAGTGGAAGGGCAGCTGTACTGTAGTTCACACCTGTTGCCACGTACCTACTGGCTCGCCTTATTGACCCAGAGCACAAGAAGGGCCCGTAACTGCCCCCTGTGGCCCTTGCTCCCCCTTCTGTTCCCTGGATCCACCTCCAGCTGCTTAGACTCCTGAGAACTTGCCTGTCCCTGCATGGTGAAGGTCTAACCACCCAGGGCCCTGACACTCTTGCTGTCAAGGCCAATGGCCACAGAAATGATACATGTCTCAGTCCATCCTTGTGGACCGTAGCTGAAGTTGTGGGTTCCAAATCATTCTTCTTTTAAAATAAACTTTTAACTTTAGAGTGTTCCAGATTTTCAAAATTATGGTGAAAATAGGAATTCTATACACCACACATCCAATGTTCCTTATTAACATATTAGCATCATACATTTGTCGCAATTAATAAACCAACATTGATACATTATATTAGGCTCCTCTTGGTTAGAGCAGTTCTTCAAATTTTCCTTGTTTTGGTAACTTTGACCGTTTTGAGGATTATTAATCAAGTATTTTGTAGAAAGTGTTTCTATTTTGAATTTTCTGATTTTTCTTTCTCATGATTGTTCTAGAGTAATGGTTTCTGCAGAAGAACACAGAAGTAAAGTAACATTCTCATCACGTGATTTCAATCGTACAAACTATCAATATGACTTATCACTGTTGTTAGCTTTTATTTCCTGGCTTGTGGTAGTATTTATCAAACTTGTCCACTGTAAAGTTACTCTTTTTCCTTCTCCCTTCTATACTGAATTCTTTGAAATAAGGCCATTGGTTCCACCTCGTTAAATGGAGAATAGCAACATCTTTTATTTGGGATCCTTCTGCATGAGGGATTGGTCTATCATCCCATTTATTTTTCTTCAATATTTACCTGTGTTATTATGGACCCATATTTATTTTAGTCTTTGGGTAATAATTAGCACTTTATTTTCTGGCTTGATGAGTGGCACCTATATTTCTTTAACAAATCCCCAACAGAGTGACTTTTGGGGGATAACTTTCTTACTTTTTTAGAGTTAAAAGATGCTTCAGGCTTGTATTATAAATTTTCTGCCCCAGTTCTAGAAGAGCCATTTTTCCAAGGAGTTCTGATTCCTTTTATAGAGAATGATACTAGAAATCAAGATCTGGGCACTAGGTGTCCTCATTGTTACTGAGGTGTTTTTGCTTCTTTGCTCTCATAACTAATTGGTCCAGAAGACATTTGTGTTTATACTAGCCAGTCTATAGAGACATACATATAAATGTTTCTATATGTGTTTCTATAAGCTAAACATAAGTTCATACTGGTGTTACCAATGATCAGCCCTCACTCGCTCCATATCGCTTATCTTTCTTTTCCAGCTGCCTGCCTTATGCACTTCAAGATCCAGCGTTAGATAGGCAAATAACAGCATTAAAGAGACTCTTAAATGAGCCTTCACAATTGTTCAAGATCAAATCCCTGCAACAAAATGAACTCATTTATCTACCTATATCCATATCTATATACCTATATGGAAATATACACATATACAATTGATTCAAACAATGTGGAAATTAGGACGACTGACCTCCTTTGCAGTAGAAAATCTACAGATTCAACCAAACTAGTAGTACATATTTATTGCAAAAACTCATGTACAAGTGGACCTATGCAGTTTAAGGGTCAATTATATATCTATGTAGAGAGAGAATATATAGCCAATGCTCTTAAGTCAAGGACTGCAAGAACACCAAAGTTGAAGAAGTATTTATTATTTACTAAAGTGTGTGTGAAGTCACCGCAGTCATGTCTGATTCTTGGCAACATCATGGACTAACGCACCAGGCTTCTCTATCCATGGGATTTTCCAGGCAAGAATACTGGAGTGGGTTGCCATTTCTTCCTGCAAGGAATCCTCCTGACCCAGGGATCTAACCTGTGTTTCCTATGGCTCCTGCATTGCAGGTGGATTATTTACTGTAAGTGTTCATTACTCATTGAAGTGAGAGAGACTATATACCATGAAGAAATATAGGGTATCTCAGTAAGACAATATCAGAAAGATACATTAGCAGGATTTAGGTTTTGGTTGAGCAATTTTGGGGAAAGTCTAAAGAATCAGGTTTAGTATAAATTCAATATTATTAGAAAGTAGAGGCAAATTAGGGTGCATAAAAAAGGAAAGATTAAGCTATCCTTGGTAAAGAAGTAGAAATCCCTCATTTAATAGCAGGGAAATGCTAGATATTTTGTGTTGCATAGTGACCTTGTTTGAAGTAGATATTCTGTGAGATTATGTCCAGCATAACAATATGATTTAATTATAAGCATCAGATCAGTTTGTAATAACACTGAGGCTTAGATATGAATGTCAGATCAGTTCCAAAATGTCAGGTTGCTTTAAAAACACTCTATTTGTCATCTGTCTATATCTAGCTAACCAACTAGCTAGATATCATATTTCTGCTTTTTGAATTGAAATTGGACTACTAAAATGTGAAAAGGAAAACTCCTGAACTCCTAGGCATTATACTCTTCAGCTTTCCTATGCTCCCAGCATTTCCCTGATGAACAAAACCAATCACAAAATTACGTGCCAGAAAATCTCATGAGGGCAGCAATTTAGAGCAAGGAAATTTTGTAACTCAGCTCTAAAGTATATCAACCACTGGCCAGGATTGGAATAGGGGCTTAGAAATCTCTCCTTGGCAGGTACAATGTGACATTACATTAGCATGGCACGTTCTGCCACAGACCAATATTGAAAACATTTGTTCTCTTGTTTATTGGGATAGAGGGACAACTAAAAGCATTCCTTCTTGTAGCTCTGAAGCCTTTGGTCTTGAGACACCTGCTGGGTGCCTCTGACAGGTTTTGCCCATGCAAGAGAAGAAGTTTGAGTGTTTTTAATTAGTGTGGGACTATGTGGCAATTTAGGTCTTCTGGTGGGACATATTGTCATTTAGCAGAAAGAGGGCTGGTCTGGGAGTTGTGAGAGGTAAAGATTAACTTTCACTCTCTCCATTAAACTCTATGAGCTTGGAGAAATTATTCCATCTCTCTGCACTTCTGTTGCCCTCAGCTCTAAAGTCAAGAGGCTTGGCTGGTTTCTTTCTTATGGTCTCCCTGACTCTGGTTTTCTTGGTGTTTTATAGACTGCCACAATGTATTAACTATAAAAAGAAAATAAATATTCTACATTTCATTATCTATGGAGAAAGAAGCAGAATTTTAAGGTTAAAAGCAAAAATATAAAAGTCAGGGTCATTCTGAGATATTTGATAGGAAATTTAAAAATTGCATTTTCCTAAAAAAGAATATTTGAGATTCCTAGCTACATCTCTATCTTAAGAAACACTTTCAAAATGCTTCTTATCCTTATAGGAAATATGAAAAGATGGTGGGAAGTAGGAAAACAGGATCTTTTACCCTCATTTTTGTTTACAACTAATACGTGCATTCTGTTGAAAAATTAGAATATACTTATAAACTGAAAATATACTTTTTATCAGTCTGAAACACTACCACCTCTATATATTTATTTGCATACATATTTATGTATGTACATGTGTGTATTTATATACATACTCAAAGGCACATAGGCATTTTACACATTAAACTATATACCTTTTACAAAATGTTTGCTACATAAGATTATCATTGTTTACTTTCTCCCCCAAGTTTATTGTAACTCTCTCTCCATATCAACAAATAGAGAATGGCATCATATTTTGATGTCCTTTCAACATTCAATCACATTAGTAACTAAGCAAAAATAACATAGATGCATATGATAATTGGGTTGACATTTTAACTTCACCTGTTGCTATCTGTAATATTTTGGACAAATTTAATAATCTCCCTAAGCTTCAGTGATTTTATCTGTGAAAATAGGAATACCTATTTCATATAAAAACTTTTATAAAGATTAAATGAGTTTTTGACAAATTTGTGTTCAGTTCAGTTGCTCAGTCGTGTCTGACTCTTCACAGCCCCATGAATCGCAGCACACCAGGCCTTCCTGTCCATCACCAACTCCCAGAGTCCACCCAAATCCATGTCCATCAAGTAGGTGATACCATCCAACCATCTCATCCTCTGTCATCTCCTTCTCCTCCTGCCCCCAATCCCACCCAGCATCAGAGTCTTTTCCCATGAGTCAACTCCCTGCATGATGTGGCCAAAGTATTGGAGTTTCAGCTTCAACATCAGTCCTTCCAATGAACACCCAGGCTGATCTCCTTTAGGATGGACTGGTTGGATCTCCTTGCAGTTCAAGGGACTCTTGAAGAGTCTTCTCCACCACCACAGTTCAAACGCATCAGTTCTTCAGTGCTCAGGTTTCTTTATAGTCCAACTCTCACCTCCATACATGACTACTGGAGAAACCATAGCCCTGACTAGATGGACACTAGGGGAAAACTCCTAAGAATTTTAGTGGATATTATGTGTGTGTTAGTCACTCAGTCATGCCCAGCTCTTTGCCACCCCATGGACAGTAGCCCACCAGACTATGTTGTCCCTTGGATTCTCCAGCCAAGAATACTGGAGTGGGTAGCTAGTCCCTTCTCCAGGGATTGTCTCTTGCCTTGTAGGCATATTCTTTCTGGCCTGAACCACCAGGGAAGCCCTCCTATATTAGTGTATATGGTAAGGCAAAACAAACAGAAATAGTCTACCATGGGCAAATACATTTTACCATAATTTAATTGTTTGTATTTCACTGTAGGATCCCTCAGAACTTTTAATATGCCAATGTGTTATTGAAATGTTTCCAAGCTTACTTCTCAGGGAAGTAGTTTTTTAAAACTACCATTTTTGAGATATAGCTCACATACCATACAATTAAATGACTTAAATTCACTGGCTTTTAGCATATTCACAGTTGTGTACCCATCATCACAACTGATGTTAGAACATTTTTATTATCCCTGAAAGGAACTCCACAACAGTTACCCACTGCCATTCACTCCCCCTCCCAATGTTCCCATCTCCCTTGGTAACTACTGTCCTCCTGTCTATCTTTCTAGATTTGCTTTTTCTGGACCTCTCATGTAAATATAATCATATAATACATAGTCCATGGAATATTTTGGATGGGGAAGGGGAACATGCATGCTCAGTCGTGTCCAGTGCTTTGTGACCCCCAGGCAAAAATACTGGAGTAGGTTGCCATTTCCTATTCCAAGGGATTTTCCTGACCCAGGGATTGAACCTGTGATCTTTTGGACACTGAGCACAAATTAAAACCTTTCAAAACAGTGATGGGCAGGACACATTTCCTCAAGATCCAAACCCCATTGGGCTATTCCATATCAACATGCATACAACAAATGTTAAGTATGTAAAGTGTTTTGCATATTCTATTGGTAATTACATGCTGCTTTATGTGTTGTATACAAGCATGTTTTAAACTAGCTGACTCAGGTTTTGATTTAATGACTTCTAGAAATAATTGAAAAACAATGTCTCCCTTACCAATGTAATAAGCAATTCAGGCTTTTTGATGAAAGATAGCTATCATCTGTATTCTTCACAAAGGTTCCTAAATTTCTGATAAGGATGGAGCCATATCAAATTAACACAACATATCTTCTCCACTTATGGACAGACAATTGTGCTGGACATCATCTTTGTCTCCTTCAAATTTAAATTCACCATTTTCACTTTGTTCTGTGCCTTGAGAGTCTGACCACTGTGGACTATATCAATGGTCTACCTTGACCTCTGACATTTGATTTAATTTCCATTTGAGAAGAAAAGAAATACAAGAAGAGAGTGTGAGATAGCCCTGACCACTCTTTCTTGACTCATTCAAGTTGACTGTGTTCTTTAAATGAGGGGAATTTTACCAAGCAACTCTGTAGACAGTTATTTCTGAATCTGGGTTCCTGTAACCTCTTATTCCTTTTCCCGTCTGGGCTTAGGGTTAGTGACACTTCCTCCTGATTTTACTAACTCCTGAAACTACTTTAGTCCTTTGTAAATAGTCATTTTATCAACTTTTCCTTGAATTACCCAATTTAAATGTGCCACATACTTTATGGCAATGCTGTGACTGATGTGGCAATTCACATGCCTCCAGGCCCAATCAACTTTCATGGAGCTGAAAAAAGCAGACAAGACAATGCAAACGATAGAAGTGTCTTTGATTCTCGGTCTAGCACTCTTTAAAAGTGACCTCTGCCAAATTATTTAATCCTTGGAAGAATCAGTTTCTTTACAAAACTGAGATAATGATGGACTCTGACCCACAGGTGTGTTGTGGCTACTAAAAGCAGTAAGAGGGTAGAGGGGATTATAGATAAGCAAGATCAGATATACCTTGACAATTGTTTATGTGTTGTGATAGATATATAAGAATTCATTATTACCATTCTCTATTTTTTATTTTTTGAACTGCTTATATATTTTAAAAGGAGGCAATATATATATATGTATATATGTAAATTTTTTTTCAAAGAATATTTCTGGGACACTCTACAGCTGAAATTGATCAAGTATAGATAACTAGTCATTACAAGGCTATGATCCAGTTTTTGTGTAATCAGCAGAAGTCCAACAAAGGATGGATGACTTCTGCCTGAGTATACATATTAGAGAGCTTGACATCCTATTGAGACCTTATCTGATGGCTAAGACAGTAAAAAATCTGCTTATAATGCAGTTGACCCAGGTTCAATCCTTGTCAGGAAGATCCCTTGGAGAAGAGAATGATTACCTACTCTAGTATTCTTGCCTGCAGAATTCCATGGACAGAAATGGAATTTCTGGTGGGCTACAGCCCAATGGGTCTCATAGTGAGTCCAATGGGTCAGACGACTGAACATACCACAGCACATAGTGCAACTCATTTAAATAGCGTGAACAGTGCTATCCATACTGCTCACAGAGGCTCTAGGGGGTCAGGTTATATTTAGGAACTATTTCTCTTCCATAATATAAAATTATCATGAACTAGTTCCATGTCTTGCAGATTTTGCTAGTGTAAGGCATTATACAGAACTTGATTGATTGATTCCAGAATTTTGGAAAATGTTGAGTCTAAGCCAGATTAACTGTGCACAAAGGTAGATTCTTTGGTCATGTGGCCAGCCAGTCTTCCCCAGCTGATTTCTTTGGCCTTTCACTTTCATTTTCCGTTAGGAACTTACCATGTTATAAAAAATGACACGTCAAAAGCCCTTTACCTTGCAAGTGAGGAGATAGACAGTGCCTCTTTTACTTTAGATCATATTAATTTTGTTGTTGCTAAAATTTTATCCATCCTGAGTCTTTGTTGCCACACTCGGGCTTTGTCTAGGTGCAGTGGGGAGGGGCTACCCTTCCTTGTGCAACGCTGGCTTCTCATTTTGGGGTCTTCCTTTGATGTAGAGCATGGGCTCTAGATGTGCAGGCTTCATTAGTTGCCGCTCATAGGCTTTGGAGCATAAAGGCTTAGTTATTCCACAGCAGCATCTGGGGTCTTCCTGAACCAGGGACTGAACCTATGTCTCCTGCATTGGCAGCGGATTCTTAGTCACTGGACCACCAGGGGAGTCCTACCTTAGATTTTAGTGGAGACTACTCTTAGAAGCGAGACCAGTCATATCACATGACTGAGTGAGCAGCAGTAGAAGATCATGTGCTTTACTTGCTTCACGTATTGAGTCCCTGAACCTGCCACCTTTAGGTCATCATTTCCATAATAATAAAGAGGTCCACTAGAATGCTTTAACAATCTCACTGATTAACAAAATGTTGGGAGAATGGGAAAGTCAAATGTCCTGGAATGGATAGTTTCAGTTACAAGTAGCAGGGAAAGTTCAGCTTTCCCCTTGTCAAGTAAAATATGAGTTTTGATATTGTCATTTTTTTACTGAAAACTATAATATAAAAAATTAAACAGATAATTGCTCATGAATTGCTCATAGCTTCTTATTTATACTCAACTTGTTTGAGCACATAGTGATCATTTAGAATGAAGTCCTTCATATCTTCATTAGTGTCACTATAATTATCATTATTGATAATATTACCATAACATAATTTTATTAGGAGTTTTTCCTTCAGATCTAATAATGTTCCAGTGTCACAGAGAATAATAACTTAGTATAATGACTTTGAAACATAATTTTTGTTAATATGCTTCATTAAAATGTCAAGAATGTACTGAATACAATAACCTCATTTATTTCATGATATTTTAAAGTCCAAACCTGTATATTAATTTAGGTTTGTGTGCCTTTGAAATGAATTGATAATACTTTATAAATGAAAGTCTCAATTCCTCTACATTCAAAGACAGAAAATAGAAATCACTGTATTTGTTCCAACTCTTCAACGCTCTCAGTTCACGATGTAACACTGAAAAGAGGTAACATGCAGTGATAATTGAAAGAGTGCTGACTGACAAGGACAAAGACCAAGATTCACATCATGTTATGCCATTTCTAGGCTTATCCAAGGCAATCAGCCATCAAAAGTCACAGTCTAGTGACCTGGATCATATTCTGAAGGCTGAGTTCTGGCGGCATATCTGTATTACTCATTTAAAAAATTTAATTCTGAGTACCTGTCTGTGATGTGGTCTCTTCAATTAATTACATTTCCTGTCACTGCTTTTTCTCTGACCTTGAAAGCATTTAAGGTTTTTGAGTGAGCCCTTAGTCTGTTGCAGCTATGGAAACTTAGGAACTTTGGTTCCTACTAGAACAATACATATTTTGCACCATTTCTATATTTAAGCTTTAAATATCTGAACACACTTTGTTTTCCTCTGTTGGTTCCATTGTGGATTTTTTCTCAGAAGACCTACACTCTCTGTATCATAATATTTGCTTCATTTGTCCTCATGATGCTATGCAAATTGCATGTAATAAATATTACTTTTATGTGACAAATATTGACATAACATGTTTTTAGATTATTGCCACATTTTAGGGTTTATGAGCTTCAGATGGACTCACTTTCTCATCTTTCGCTATCTATGTTAAGTAGATATTTCTTCCTCACAGGCACATTTTTAGAACTTTCTACAGTAGGCAGATATTATTGCAAAACCTTTTCATGTTGTTGATTTTAGTCTCTTGCTTCAGCCTACCTACAGACATCTCCAGGAATTATTGGTCACAACAGCTCATGTTCATGCATGTGTTACTTCTCCACTGAGTCCCTAGAAACATACATAGTGATGATTTAGAGGTTTCATTTCCATATTGATCCTCATTATTCATTCTGTATTTTATGATAACCATAAATTAAATTAGTAGTAGCAGTAGTTATACAGTAATTTTGCCTATATACCTTTTCTACCTTTCTCTCTAATGTCAAAGCCTTTTTTTTCTGATGCTTACATATATAATAAATCCATTAAAACTCTTTCATAGCTCTGCCTTTTAAAAAACTGGGTATATTTAAAAATTATCTTTCATGTATTTAAAAGTACAGACAATATAAAAGAGAGTAAAACATAGAGACTAATTTGAAATAATTCAACTATCTAACACCTTAAGACAGAGTATATTCCCATTATAGAAAAATTCTCTGTGCATATCATTCTGGTATTCCCAGGTGGTGCTGTTTGTAAAGAACCCTCCTGCCAATGCAGAAGATGTAAAAGACATGAGTTTGACCCCTGGGTTGGGAAGATTCTCCAGAGGAGGGCATGGCCACCCACTCCAGTATTCTTGCCTGGAGAGTCCCATGGACAGAGGAGCCTGGTGGGCCATGGTCCACAGAGACACAAAGAGCTGGACACGACTAAGCAAGTTGGCACACATATGCACACCATTCCGCCTTCCTCATAGAGGTCATCACTGGCCTGACCTTTGTGAGAATCAATTTTACCATGTATGTATATTTCCCTAAAAATAGCTTGATTTTGCCTCTTCTACCATTTTATATAACTGAAATAATTCTGAGTTATTCTGTGATCTGTTCCTTTCAGTTAATGCTGTTGGTAAAATGCACTGAAGATAAGATGTTAACTATAGAAAACTTATTTCAATACTATGTTAGTATCCCATTGCATGGGTGCATCACACTTTTTTAATCTATAAACTCAATTATTATGTTATCTAATTTGGGCTTATTACAAACCATACTTCTATGAACATACTTGTATATCTCACCCAATTGAGTTTTTCAAGTGTATCTCTCACGGGTATCCTAGTGAAAGGAACTGTTGAATCCTGATGTGTGTACTGCTTCAATTTCTCTAGATTATGGAAAATAAGTTGTATTTATCAATGAATATTGATTCTACAATATTCATTTTATTCTGTATCTATGACACACTAGCAGTAGAATTTAAAACTTTTGCCAATCTCTTTGTTGTGTGGAGATGTTACATTGTGGCTTCAGTTTGCCTGTTTTTGAGTATTAATGATGCCATATATCTAAAAGACTTTCTAGTCATCCACCTGAGAAATCTCTGTTCCTTGGAACTGTGAAAACACATCTTCAACATTGTGCTGTTTTTACTATTTTCTTTTTTCTGTCTTATACTTATGTGCCGAATGTCATGATTCCTGACAGCAGAATTCAGGTTTTACTTTGTGTCCTCTGCAGTTTCTAACAGTTCCCAGCAGTGGGCTATCTGTTATCTGCTGAATGAATCAATGAATGTCTAAAGGTATGGACTGCAGAGAAGACATGGGATGGGGCTAACAATAGGAGCTTCAGTATCAGAGAGACTGGGGATAAATACTAACTGAAATAATTCTGAGTTATTCTGTGATCTGTTCCTTTCAGTTAATGCTGTTGGTAAAATGCACTGAAGATAAGATGTTAACTATAGAAAACTTATTTCAATACTATGTTAGTATCCCATTGCATGGGTGCATCACACTTTTTTAATCTATAAACTCAATTATTATGTTATCTAATTTGGGCTTATTACAAACCATACTTCTATGAACATACTTGTATATCTCACCCAATTGAGTTTTTCAAGTGTATCTCTCACGGGTATCCTAGTGAAAGGAATTGTTGAATCCTGAATGTGTGTACTGCTTCAATTTCTCTAGATTATGGAAAATAAATTGTATTTATCAATGAATATTGATTCTACAATATTCATTTTATTCTGTATCTATGACACACTAGCAGTAGAATTTAAAACTTTTGCCAATCTCTTTGTTGTGTGGAGATGTTACATTGTGGCTTCAGTTTGCCTGTTTTTGAGTATTAATGATGCCATATATCTAAAAGACTTTCTAGTCATCCACCTGAGAAATCTCTGTTCCTTGGAACTGTGAAAACACATCTTCAACATTGTGCTGTTTTTACTATTTTCTTTTTTCTGTCTTATACTTATGTGCCGAATGTCATGATTCCTGACAGCAGAATTCAGGTTTTACTTTGTGTCCTCTGCAGTTTCTAACAGTTCCCAGCAGTGGGCTATCTGTTATCTGCTGAATGAATCAATGAATGTCTAAAGGTATGGACTGCAGAGAAGACATGGGATGGGGCTAACAATAGGAGCTTCAGTATCAGAGAGACTGGGGATAAATACTAGCTCTTCTACTTACTAGCTATCTGACCTGAGGAGTGTTATTCCATCTGAATAAATACAGTTTCAGTTCAGTTCAGTTCAGTCGCTCAGTCATGTCTGACTCTTTGTGACCCCATGAATCACAGCACGCCAGGCCTCCCTGTCCATCACCAACTCCTAGAGTTCACTCAGACTCGAGTCCATCGAGTCAGGGATGCCATCCAGCCATCTCATCCTCTGTCATCCCCTTCTCCTCCTGCCCCCAATCCTTCCCAGCATCAGACTCTTTCTCAGTGAGTCAACCCTTTGCATGAGGTGGCCAAAGTACTGGAGCTTCAGCTTTAGCATCATCCCTTCCAAAGAAATCCCAGGGCTGATCTCCTTCAGAATGGACTGGTTGGATCTCCTTACAGTCCAAGGGACTCTCAAGAGTCTTCTCCAACACTACAGTTCAAAAGCATCAATTCTTCAGCACTCAGCTTTCTTCACAGTCCAACTCTCACATCCATACTTCACAGTCCAACTCTCACATCCATACATGACCACTGGAAAAACTGTAGCCTTGACTAGATGGACCTTTGTTGGCAAAGTAATGTCTTTGCTTTTCAATATGCTATCTAGGTTGGTCATAACTTTTCTTCCAAGGAGTAAGCATCTTTTAATTTCATGGCTACACTCACCATCTGCAGTGATTTTGGAGCCCCCAAAAATAAAGTCTGACACTGTTTTCACTGTTTCCCCATCTATTTCCCATGAATTGTTGGGACCAGATGCCATGATCTTCGTTTTCTGATGTTGAGAGTGAAAAGCCAACTTATTCACTCTCCTCTTTCACTTTCATCAAGGCATTTTAGTTCCTCTTCACTTTCTGCCATAAGGGTGATGTCATCTGCATGAGGTGAGGTGAGGTGAGGTGAAGTCTCTCAGTTGTGTCCGACTCTTTGCGACCCCGTGGACTTAACCTACTAGGCTTGTCTGTCCATGGGATTCTCCAGGCAAGAATACTGGAGTGGATTGCCATTTCCTTCTCCAGGGGATCTTCCCAATCCAAGGATCGAACCCGGGTGTCCCGCATCAAAGGCAGGCACTTTAACCTCTGAGCCACCAGGGAAGCTGAGGTCATTGATATTTCTCCCAGCAATCTTGATTCCAGCTTGTGCTTCTTCCAGCCCAGTGTTTCTCATGATGTACTCTGCATATAAGTTAAATAAGGAAGGTGACAATAAACAGCCTTGATGTACTCCTTTTCCTATTTGGAACCAGTCTGTTGTTTTATGTCCAGTTCTAACTGTTGTTTCCTGACCTGCATACAGATTTCTCAAGAGGCAGGTCAGGTGGTCTGATATTCCCATCTCTTTCAGAGTTAAGTGAGGTAGTTTATGTAGATCATAATGGCACTTGCTTCATCTCTGGTAACTGCTATTAGTAGAGGTAGCAGTAGTAACGTTACCAAAAGCTAAGCCTCTCCATATGCCAGTGTTGGATCAAATCCTGAGACAGAGTTTGGGTGAAGTAGAAAAGCATAACCTTATTGCTTTGCTAGGCAAAAGGAGACACATCAGGCTTTGTTGTGTCCCAACCCCAGAGAATGACGGTTTTTATAACAGTGAGTCAAAGAGTGGGTCTCTGACAAGACTAGGGTGTGAGCAGTGCTTGTAACCCCTTAGTCTCACCTCAGGTGATGTCTCCTGATCCTGATGAGTTTCTCTGGTCCCTTCAATCTCTGCCTCTCTGTGATTTCTGGGCTGCTCCCTCCTTGATTAGCAACTGTTCAAATCTGCCCTATGGAACTCAAGGGAGGGTACAGAGGCTAGAGTCTGGCCTACAGGAAATGGGGGTTGGGGGGCAGAAAAGCCTCCATGCTTGGAAACCCCACAGAGCCCTGCTTGGTTTCAGTATTATTATTATTCAGATTTTGTTCTAAGTTGTAACTTAGAAAACTGAAATGTTTGATAAGGTTGATTCCTTCAGTATTGAGTTCAGTAAAAATATCTTCCTTCTCTGAGAGCCTTGCATGAAGTGAGAACCAATAGCAGAACAAATGTGGAAATTGAATAGAGGAAAGAATTTAAATCAATCTTCTTTTCCACTGTTCGAAGGTATATGGGGAAGAGGGTTGGCAGGGATTAAAAAAGAATAGGAAAAGGAACTGGGGAGGAACTATGGTGAACTTTTAAGATTCTTTTCCTGCTAACACAGCTGAGAGGATGTGAGATGCCATCACTTCAACCTAACAAAGGCAGAGGATTAAAATCTCCCAAACCACCTCATAAATGGTAGCCAACTGCCACATTTTAGAATCTGGTTAGCAGAGAAATATAAAAAATGATGAGGGGACCTCAGAACACTTTAAAGTCGGAAAATATGCTAAAGAAAATGAAGCAAACACTCAAATGATTATGCAAAAAATAATTGGGTAGAGCAGTGGCCGGGACAGGAACAATCTGCATAATTCTAAGAGCATTTTAGGCAGAAATGTAAACTAAAGCTGCTAGTGCCTTGTTCAGTCAGAGTCCGTAAAATGTAAGCATTACTAAATGAGCTATGTGTTTTCCAGTGATGAAATCATTGCAAACACTCAGAAAGAGGTCAACTTTTAGGAATCTGGATTCCTATATAAACATATATGCTTTGTAATGCTCCACAGCAGTATTTGCAAAGTGTTTTCTGAGTAGTTGCATTGATAGCACTGGTATCATATAATTTACATGTATTTTTCTATAAAAACCTCTTGATGTGCAACTGTAAATAGCAAATAAGAAGCAAAGGTTTACCCAAACAATCATTTCAAGATATATGCAAGAATAAGCAGAATTTATGGAGGTAGATTACTTCTCAGCTTGAAGTGCTTCAAGGGCTCTCTTATAACTCATAGAATAAAATCTAAATGCTTTTACATTAGTATAAACTCCTTCCAAGACACATTCTCATTCTTAAGCCAAGTTCCCAGTCATTCTACATAGACTTGACATATTATGCTTTGGTAATAGCAAACTGATTGTAGTTTTAACTACTTTAGAGTTTAAGTAATTTTCTCATTTGAAAAAAATCTACTTTCTTTATGAGTACACATGTTTCATGTGTATTTCCATGAAACTTACTGAAAGCATCCAAATTTCCTAAGGATGCCACAACACCCCACAGGGACATTTATTTTTCTACTTAACTGCATTGCATTTATAGTAGCTATCTATGAGTCTAGCTCTTCCTCAAGATTCTCTGCTCATAAAGACCAATCAGTCTTTCTACTTATCTGTGTAGCCTGGCAGTTTGATGCATAGTAGACATATTAGGAATCATATGCTCACACTGAGCCTTCACAAGTCATTCGTAACTCAAATGGGTGAAATATTTCTTCACTGTTATCAGTACAGAATGACTAGATTCAAGATTGAGCTCTTTCATTCTGAGGACCTTCAGGGTTGAAGCATGAATGGGTGTGAGAATAGAGTTCATGAGAAGGGAGAGTTGAGAGTGACCCCACTGCCAAGGCACACCTGCTCTCTCAGCTACATTGTTCAAGGAAGGACTCACTGCCACAGACTCAGTTTTGTTCAGGGGTCAAGATAATTTACATGGGGACCCAGCAATCTTCCCTAAACACCCATATTTCCAATGGAGGCATGTGGTTATTCTCTAAGACCTGTCAGATGGAAAAGGGAGGAAGAAGAGTTGCTATGAATATATGTTCTATCTCTGTTTAAAGTGAATGAGGCCAGCATTTGGTTGGGAGCAAAGTGTTCGGTTAAAGAATGTGACCAGGGATCTATGTGTTCTTTATGAGCAGTATAAATGTGCAAGGGCAAGAGAAGCCAAGCCAAGACCAGTGAAATTTAGTCCACTCTGAGAAAATTTAAGCTTGTACTATGATACTTCCAAGGTCATTCAGCTTATTCAGTCAGTCAGTTCAGTTGCTCAGTCATGTCTGACTCTTTCTGACCCCCTGGACTGCAGCAGGCCAGACTTCCCTGTCCATCACCAGCTCTTGGAGCTTGCTCAAACTCATATCCATCGAGTCCATGAGATCTAACCATCTCGTCTTCTGTTATCCCCTTCTTCTCCTGCCTTCAATGTTTCCCAGTATCAGGGTCTTTTCCAATGAATCAATTCTTTGCATCATGTGACCAAAGTCTTGGAGTTTCAGCATCAGCGTCAGTCTTTGCAATAAATATTCAGAACTGATCTCTTTTAAGATGGACTGGTTGGATCTCCTTGCAGTCCAAGGGACCCTCAAGACTCTTCTCCAACACCACAGTTCAAAAGCATCAGTTCTTTGGTGCTCAGCTTTCTTTATAGTCCAACGCTCACATCTATACATGATGACCATAGCTTTGACAAGACAGACCTTTATCAGCAAAGTAACATCTCTGCTTTTTAATATGCTGTCTAGGTTGGTCATAGCTTTTCTTCCAAGTAGCAAGCATCTTTTAGTTTCATTCAGCTTAATAGCTTTTCATTTTACAAAACTCACTAACAACAATTTATCTAATTTTAGACCAACAATCTTATGCATTTGATTAAAAGAATTTTGAGCTAGATTTGAATTCAGAATGCAGTGCTTTAAAATATACTTTGTGGGGAAAGAATCTCATACAAAGATATAATATGCAAACATAAGACAATGTGGGTGAGGAGGAGAAGCAAGCTCAAGACCCTGTTGCTTGTTAGCTATACTCCCCTACACCCCCTCATTCCCTGAGACTACTTTGCCCTTGAGAGCTCTGATTCAGAGTAGAGATTGAGAGCCACTGGTCAAGTAGCACAATTCCAGCTTTTAAGATGAAAATATTGAGGACCCAGAGGTGAGGTCCAGTGTCCTGCAGATAGTATATACTGCTAAGCCAGCAATACATTTGAGTTGAATTGACTGTGGAAATAAAGGCAACACATTATTATCCCATTTGTCAATGAAAATCCTAAACCTTGGGCCAACTATGTCTGCCTAAGGTCATGAGAGGGTAACAGGCGGGAAGGCCAGGGGTCTCAAAATGGAGGAAATAGGCTGCAAGTGTCAGACACTTTTATTTCTCTTAAGTGGCAGGAGGAAACAGCCTAGTGATTTTCCCCCCTTCTCTATACAAATTTAAAAGGAGGTTTCTCTTAAGATAGTGTGTTGCCATAATGACACCTGGTTTCACCTGAAGTTACCTATTCTCAAACATTGAGCTAACCAATGCATTTTCCTTTTGGAAATATTTATCTTAAGCTATGTTAATGTACTATGCATTTATCCCTGACCCTGTCTTCAAGTCGGTTAGCCTAATGGCTCAGAATCTACTTGACAAACCAGCATGTTATACTCCGATATTGTTCCCCTAATCTATGTAAACAAAACCATTTGTATAGTAATCTTCCCTTCTACAAGATTCAGGTCAATCGTTTTATGGCCCTGGATGAATCATTTGGTGCCAAGATTATCTTAAAATGCATCTTATGGGTGAAGGGCCTGATGCCATTCTCAGTTTTAAGACATTCCTTTCTTTCATTAACAGATTGCTAGTGACTATATAACATTCAGCTGAAGACTAGCAGGGAGGTGCTCTTTCTGCCCCCTTCTGATGCCTCTGTCAGAAGCTTTCTCTATCCCCTTTACACTTTAATAAAACTGTATTACACAAAAGCTCTGAGCAATCAAGCCAAGTCTCTGGCCCTGGATTGGATTCTTCTCTGGAGGCCAAGAATACCATCGTCTTTTCATTCAGCAACAACCCTTCAGTCACAGGATCAGAACTACAACCAAATCATCAAAAGCCACCTGTGATAGACCTACACCAACATCAGTATTTATGAATTTATAATGGAAATTATATTATATAATCTCACACACTAGTAAAATAATGCTCAAAGTTTTCCAAGCCAGGCTTTAGCAATACATGAACCATGAACTTCCAGATGTTCAATCTGGTTTTAGAAAAGGAAGAGGAACCAGAGATCAAATTGCCAACATCCGCTGGATCACTGAAAAAGCAAGAGAGTACCAGAAAACCATCTATTTCTGCTTTAATGACTATGCCAAAGCCTTTAACTGTGTTGATCACAATAAATTGTGGAAAATTCTGAAAGAGATGGGAATACCAGACCGCCTAACCTGCCTCTTGAGAAACCTATATGCAGGTCAGGAAGCAATAGTTAGAACTGGACATGGAACAGACTGGTTCCAAATAGGAAAAGGAGTACGTCAGGGCTATATATTATCACCCTGCTTATTTAACTTCTATGCAGAATACATTATGAGAAATGCTGGGCTGGAAGAAGCACAAGCTGGAATCAAGATTGCTGGGAGAAATATCAATAACCTCAGATATGCAGATGACACCACACTTACGGCAGAAAGTGAAGAGGAACCAAAAACCCTCTTAATGAAAGTGAAAGAGGAGATTGAGAAATGTGGCTTAAAGCTCAACATTCAGAAAACGAAGATCATGGCATCTGGTCCCATCACTTCATAGAAACAGTGGAAACAGAGTCAGACTTTATTTTGGGGGGCTCCAAAATCACTGCAGATGGTGACTGCAGCCATGAAATCAAGACACTTACTCCTTGGAAGAAAAGTTATGACCAAATTAGATACATATTGAAAAGCAGAGACATTACTTTGCCAACTAAGGTCCATCTAGTCAAGGCTATTTTTTTTCTAGTAGTCATGTATGGATGTGAGAGTTGGACTGTGAAAAGGTTGAGCACCGAAGAATTGATGCTTTTAAACTATGATGTTGGAAAAGACTCTTGAGAGTCCCTTGGACTGCAAGGAGATCCAACTAGTCCATTCTGAAGAAGATCAGCCCTGGGATTTCTTTGGAAGGGATGATGCTAAAGCTGAAGCTCCAGTACTTTGGCCAACTCATGCAAAGAGTTGACTCACTGGAAAAGACTTTGATGCTGGGAAGGATTGGGGGCAGGAGAAGAAGGGGACAACAGAGGATGAGATGGATGGATGACATCACTGCCTCGATGAATGTGAATCTGAGTGAACTCCAGGAGCTGGTGATGGACAGGGAGGCCTGGCATGCTACGATTCATGGGATCATAACGTGTCGAACACAGATGAGTGACTGAACTGAACTGAATTATAATTGTAATTCATAACAAACTCATCAGAATCAGCTGGAGGTTTTGTTTTCAACATGCACATGTTAAGGTCCAATTATGCTTACATAAAGTCAAACTTTCCAGTGTTGGAACTTCAGTGTGTATGAGTTGGAAAGCTCCCTGAGCTATTCAGATGCAATCCCTTGGTAAGAAAATTTAGTACAGAGGTTTAGTATGTGCTTCATTAAGAAACCTTGGCTTCCAAAGAAGATGTTAGAGGGTAATATGCACCAACACTTAATAGAGGATTTTGAAGATAGGTGCCATCACAGCATTGTCTCCCTTGGGCATAGAAATGGAGAGCTGAGGGTCACACACCATATTTTTATCCTCTCTCCCTCTTAACAGCTGATTAATAATGTTATAAAATTTGCAATTATACGTAGTTATTTGGGTCAGTATGCAAGAAAATACATATATTCTGACTGGGATCAATCATAATACACTTAAATATGTTCCCATTGTCAAAGAAAAGTGATCTTTGCAACAGTATAGTCTCCTATATTGCAGTACTTACTTTACATAATATTTCATGTAACTTATTAGTTTGTTAAATGTTAATTTATACTAAAATCATACTATTGATGTAAAATTTAGTAATGCTGATTTAAATTATAAATTAAATATATAAATTAGAGTATCATAGAACAAGTGGATGCTACCTTGACCGCCAACCTCAATGCATTCTCTCCCAAGGAGAGGTACTTTATCCTTCCCGATTTTCTATGCCTTATGAAGATTGAGTACTTATTTATGATGAACTCTGGAATATAACAGACTCTTTGTTAGGAGTTCTTGCCAATCAAGGATACTCATTTTTCACACACTCTTCACTAACTGATTATGCTAAAATACCCTCAAAGATTTTGGGAAGCATTCAAGACATCCAAGACCAAGATGGTAAGGCTGGGGGTCCCTTAGACTTTGAAGCATTTGCCTGAGGGTTGGAGGAATCAGAATTTGCCCTGACAGGCCCCAAGTCAATTTGGTTCTCTTCCAGAGCAGCTGCCTGGTTGACCTGAGGCTGAAAGTGGAGAGGAAAGGCAGGGAGATGCAGCAAGCTAGCTGCTACTACCTAAGAATTAGAGCAAAAACTCAGTTTTTATCTTGCACAGTTTCCAGCCCACAGGGAAAAATTTGAAGGATGGCAATAGTAGAAATTTCAAAAGATTTCTATTTCAAATGTTGAGTATCTTACTAGAACTGAAGTTTCCTAAAATGAAGGATATTAATATATTTTACCTGTCAGTGTCTATGATGAGACCCAAAGAATAAAACTTTTTACGTGGAGCAGAGAAAAATTTTGATAACATGTGTCCTTGCTTTCTGAACCATTAGTATAAGAAAATAGAATTTCAAAAACTCAGTACAATCTCTACCATTTTGGATTTTTTTTTTTTTGGTCATGTATAATTCACACAGTTCAGCTCATATTTAATCCTCCATCCTACTCAAACCTATTTTTCAGGGATTGCCTGAATGTCGATGGTGATTTTGCACATTTCACAGTCACGTCCATAAAATGGTAAATGGAAAAAAAAAGTCTGTTTTCTATTTTATGGCAGGCTATTTTTTTTAACCTTCATTTGCAAAAAATCTCCAAATCCATAACTCACACTTTAGCGGTGCAATTTTTGGTTTTAGCTGTATTTTTAAAAATTTACAGATGGAGTTAGTTGCTCATTCTAGCCATTTACTTTCTCTAAAGCAATATAATTTCTGGAGTGTGAATGAGAGAGACTGAAGAGACTTGGTGCAAGAAATAAATTGGTTAGAATTTTTCCTCTTCAGTGTAAATTATATATTATGACTCTGGTATTCTACTAATATTAACACAATCAATGCACAATTCTAAAGGTGTTTGCTTCTTTGCCTTTTCATCTTAAAATCTTCTGAGGGAAGAATATACTATTTGATGGGCTGCAGACTTGTACATCTCTACTTTGCAAATCAAATTGCTCATCAAATTGACCAATGGAGCTTTTTAAAATAAATTGATGTCAGGCCCTATTTACAAGTTCTTGGCTTGGGGATCTCATGTTTAAAATTTTGTCCAGTGATCATAATACATGAGTGATCATCAGTTTGTATGACAAGGGCAAAGAAAATATTAGCTGCACTTAGCCCTTTGTAAAGAGGAACATTATTTGATGAAAACACTTCAATGATAAACCACATAATCCCTTAAACTGAGATTCTTTTAACTTAGTTTTAAGATTTTAGGCTAGAATAAGTACAACTCAAGGTTCTCTTCAAATATATATAACATTTGTAATCGCTCCCTGTA
This sequence comes from Madoqua kirkii, assembly GCA_006408675.1. NCBI lineage: Eukaryota > Metazoa > Chordata > Mammalia > Artiodactyla > Bovidae > Madoqua > Madoqua kirkii. Next base: position 1,185 of record SJYC01022984.1, on the reverse strand, counting down.
AAATGTCAGCAACTGCGTCAATCAAGTGCAATATTAAATGAGAAATCCCGGAGCCTAGACTTGTGTACTAAGTATTCTCTTTAATTGAAATGCTTTCAAGATGTTTGGAATATATGAGACATACAATGAATCACTGAGACTATTCAAAACAGAAAATAAATCTTTCTTCCCTCCACCTAGAGTAATGCCTCTGGATATATATTAATGCATCAAGTAGCCCAAACATGACAAAGTTATTATAATTATTTTCTTACTTATCTCTTGACTCTTCCTTTATGAATATATTACACTACTGAAATTCTATTTAATAGTAACCTAGCAACAACATGCCTGAAGGAGGTGGTTGTTTCACTGAAGATGGAAAGCTTTGCAACTGATAGACTGTGTAAGACTCACATTTTCCATGCACTGCTGCTGCTGCTGCTGCTAAATCACTTCAGTCCTTTCCAACTCTGTGACCCCAGAAACGGCAGCCCACCAGGTTCCCCCATCCCTGGGATTCTCCAGCCAAGAACACTGGAGTGGGTTGCCATTTCCTTCTCCAATGCATGAAAGTGAAAAGTGAAAGTGAAGTCACTTAGTCGTGTCCAACTCCTATCGAACCCATGGACTGCCGCCTACCAGGCTCCTCTGTCCATTGGATTTGCCAGGCAAGAGTACTGGAGTGGCTTGGCTTGCCATTGCCTTCTCCTAGTTTCATGCACTAGGTCTCATGAAGAAAATCTCATTATCCTCCTCTTCAGAAAGGAGGTATGTTAACTATGGGAAAAGTTTCAAGTTCCTCTCTTTTAGGTTTTTCTTAATAATTATGAAGAATATGTGATAAAATCTCTATTTTAAAAATTTAAGAAAATAGCAGTAAGTAAGTCTTACAGATTTTATTTTTATTTGTGAAAAACCAGACACATATCTCAAGATGGAAAAGCCTAGTCTGTGGATTTTGGTTACTTTCTGGGGTCAGTCTCTCTCTAACTCAAGCTCTGATTGACATGACTCCTGAAGAGTACACAATTCTTGAGATTTTGACTTTCTATCATAAATAATTGAACTGCCTTGCAGGATAGGTGAAAATATGTTGTCTCCCATTCCTGAGATAATTTGTTAAGACAGGAAGTTGAATAATTCCTGCATTTATTATTAGTTGTAACATTTTATTGATCATTATGATGAAATATGCAATAAGAA